>JBAMJV010009830.1:0-85551 GCA_037951105.1 Echinarachnius parma | reverse complement strand
TCTTTTAAAATAGGGTTAGCTTTTTTCAAATGCCCCTCTAGTATGACGATATCTATCATTCTGCTCAAAAGCGTTACTGAACGGTCATAAACCTCATAAACGTCCGTTGTAAAAGCTGACGCTTGTCGCTTTTTTAACCAGGAAAGCAGTGTTCTTTTTCAATGAAACTTTCACACAACATTCGGACATATCTTACAATGATTTTGGTACAGGATTGTAGTCTCAAATGTCATTTTGGGCAATATCTGAAAATTTACAGGTGCACCTTGAACATATGGTTGAAAACACTCATTTTAAGTTACAAAAAGAAAATATAAGTTTAGCTATCAAATTACTATACATGTATATATATAAATTGACGATGCGTACAAATGATAACAAGAGATCTCGTTAGTTTTGAATATTGTGTACATATGAAGTGACGTCTATGTGTGAGTGTGTTTATGTGTGAGTGCGATGCATAATTAAAGGGGATCTAGTAACTTTGTTGACATGTGCAAAAAGTGATGAATGGTTGATGCAATGTATATGTTGTTATTTTCATATGTCCACAGGGTATTGTGTGAAAATTTTAAGTCAAATGGACATTGCATGGCCAAGTAATGAGCAAAAATGCAAAGTGATAGTCACTAACTCACTGCACCTCACTTTGTACACAGTAAGAAAAACTCCGGGTGAGTTTTTCTTATCTGAATACTTCGATCGTACATATCTTTGTAACGAAAGGGAAATTTGAAAAACCGAAACCCTGTCCCATGATTTTATTGTTAATACGAATACAACAAGGTATGAGGGAACCGCTAGAATTAAAATTTTATTTTGAGGATTTGGACAATGTTACTAAGTCCCTTTAAGAGAGATGAAGAATTAAATAAATAAATATAATTCGATAAATGTATTGTGCCAAGCTTTGTTTTTATGTTCATTCACTGCTGCAATAATACAGTCATTTTATGTCTGTGTGTATGTGCATATACGTATGTTTGAGTGTATAAGTAACGGTATTTCAGTCACTAGTATTGAAGGGGAATTTTATTTATCTATTTATTTATTAACGTTTTATTTCAACAGGGTTGCCCTTTCAGTTAAAAAAAAATGGTCTACCGAGGGGCCCTGCATACAATTACAAACAATACAATGTACAATTTTGAACACAAACAAATACAATGAAAATCAATACAAATAAATTACAAATACAGAATTAAAACATAAAGAAACCAGAGATCAGTAACGACGGCTACTTTCAGGCCAGCTTTAATTATTATTGTATAAAACATGAATGAGAGGAACAATCCTAAAAATGACTAGAATCGGACTAGAAGCATTATTGATCCATAACATGATCCATAATGATTACTGATACTTTGCCGGCGATCGTAACATCATTAATGGGCAACTCCGCCATACGCTTTGTAGATGAAAATTCATTATTTTACATTTTGTCTTGCTAACATTCCTTCTTAGTTTTGCTCGTTTTCACAGAAAATATGAATGAATACTGATGAGTCGTATAACTTGACTCGTTGAACCTCATAAAATTGCTTGTAATGAAGAAAATGTGAACTCTGTAAACATTTCACATACTTAACACACTATGGCATCAGCTCGCAAATTACGTCACGATCGGTGGGAATAACAAACAATACACGCAATTTTCAACAAAGTCTAAACTGTCATAAATCTTTTTTCGATCTATCATTTTTAGTCGGAATTTGTATCAGTATTCCTACCATTCATTTCATATTCCTTTCATAGCAAACATCACATTTATGAGGTGGAATTCTCTTTAATTAACACAGCCGTTTCATTATGGGCGATTAATATCATTTAACTTGAACCTGTAGTAATAGTTTTACATATTCGAAATATATTATTACAAGACTTAACTATTGACTTTAGAGGGTTAATAAACCGAAATGGCGCCCTTTCCTCCTCGTATGCGTGCTGGAAATCAGAGCAGAAATTAATTGAAGCTATTCTTGGAGGTTGGTTACTATGTACGTTTATTATGTTTCTGTGGTTGCTAGGCTGCAAACAATATTTGGAATATCACATTAGTAATTTGACATTGAATGTGGCTTATTAATTCACCCAAGATCAAATTTCATTGCTCGAGAATCGAGAATTAATGGCAAGCACATTCTAAATTTCAACAACATTCGATTTAATTATTCAGTAATCAATAGGTATATAGCACATTCGGCTGGACTAGTCAAACGGGACAATATTGACCATTGTCCCCGGGCATCATTCTGATTATTGAGTAGGCAGAATATAGCCATGGGCATACGGGCACTTTTTTTCTCTGAGAGGGGGGGGGGGGGGGGGGGGGCTGAGGACTTTAGCCCGAATGATAATCCTTTCCGCCTTTTCAGCTGACAGCAGAAATAGTGCAAAATGGTCCTTGCCTCTTTGATATCCGAACTTTATATTATGTTATTTATTGCGAAAATATCACGATTTCGCCCGAATATGAGAACGAATATTACGTCATGATGCCCTATGGGTACCGTGGTTGGGTGTTAATTAGCTTATAGCGCCATCATCAGTTTCAGCTCGGCAAGTATGCTCCCCGGGGAGTTGAGAAAGTACGCAATATCATTGTGTGGGTTTGAAATGTATCTGTTAAGCCTGGGTAATAATAATTAAATAACTATTTAAGCGCAGTAGAGTATATATTTATAGTAGCTGCGCTATATAAATGTCCACATTTGTATTATTTGTATTATTAATATGACATGAATTTGCCCTAATGTAATATGAGTTTACCCGAATATGACATAATTTTGCAAGAATATGACATGGTTTTCCCAAATTTGAGGTGCCTTTTACCCGAATATGGCCATTTTCAAAACTCCCGGGAGCTCCCCCTCCCCCCCCCCCCCCCCCCCCCCACCTCTCCAGGTTAACTCACCTCATACGCCAATAAGCGATGAGTATTGTAGCCTTGCAATATCATGGGCAATATAATGACACTGTGTAAATGTTTACCTACCACATAACTCTACTCTGGTATTAATTGGCTTTGACAGTTGTAATTGCAATGGCGGATAGCATGACCAACGTTAGGTATACGGTTTATCAACCCCTATATATTGTATTTCAAATTTCTTCAATTTCATTAGGGGCCGCGTTTCCCTGATATTTGATTAAGAGTGTAATAATAACATGATTAGTATTTGGATGCGTTCTGTATTGGACGGGTTCCGGCAATGTCCTTAATTTGTTTAGGTTTTATATCTGAAAAGTATTATTACTCCTGATGTATGGAACTTTTTAAAAAATAATTAACCCAGTTTCTATGTTTGTGCTGGGTTGTATTATGGTTACTACTATGAGAACGGTTGTTGCACTAATATCAAGTCCTCATTAGTCTATCAGCAGGATGCTCCCACAAACATCTTTTTCTCAAATAAAACACGACAAATTCAACATTTTATGTTTTTTGGAATCCCTGTTTCTTTATTATAGATTGGGTGTACGCTTTGTGCATTTCTTATTTTAACCCTGTGTTACGCGTGCTGTTGTGTATTTTTCAAAAGTATCAGGTGGTACGGTAGCTACGCCATTACGACCAAGGTCAGATTTGAGCGGTGATAATTTCAATGCTCTGCAAGGCAAACTCGCGGCCACCAAGGGCATTAATATATTCGATTAATTAGAATGACGATCAAAAACGAGAACCGCCTTGGTGACTTTTTTTCTCTGTGATGTTGCAAGAGAACCTAACAGTGTCAAAGATACCGTTATATGGTAACGGTAAATGACAAATAAACGTCATCCATGTTTGTTTAGTTTGTTCGCACTTTGTTCGCACTGACACATCTGGAGATTGAAGTATATTGAACATTAGGAGTTCAATATCTCACTACCCCATCATTTCTTGATTTCAGTGATAAAGGAGCCACCTGAACATTATGAGCAGGGTTACTGTTTGGTTTTGGGTAAGTAAAATGCATTTTTGTTTATTGTTTGTTTTTGTTCAATAGCGCAAGTAAATTACAATTACCATGGATTGTACTAGGACAATCCATGCAAATACTGAGCCTCTTATGCCCGGCGCAGACAGAGCCGACTCGACCCGATCCGACTTGTTTTCAGCCTGATTATCTCAGTATGCGCTGCCTCAGGAGTCCGGTTTTTCCAGTCAAGTGCCAGTCGGAGGTCATTCGAGGCCGATTCAACATGTTGGATCGGCTCAGACTGAGCGAAACTGACTCTAGCCTGACTGAAAACCAGTCGGATCGGGGCGATCGAGTCGGCTCTGTCTGCGCCGGGCTTAAGTCGTTCCAACGCGTTACAATCCTAAGTGGTTTCCACGAATTAGACCCCGTTTACAGTGAAAAAAAGGCCGGGCCGAGCCGCGGCTCGGCCCGGCCTTTTTTTCACTGTAAACGCTCAAAAGGCCAAATGCGGGGCCAAAAGTGGCCGCGCATTTGGCCCCGCTCTGGAGGTTGTCTCGGCCGCGGCCGAGCCGCGGCTCGGCCCCGCTTTTTCATTCTTTTGTTTACATGCGGAGCGCCACTACGACAAAATATTGAAAGGGCGGCCGGGCCGAGCCCACCACTGTAAACGCACAAAATTGGGGGGCCGAGTACCGCAATTTAGGCCGGGCCGAGCCGCGGCTCGGCCCGGCCCTGCACTGTAAACGGGGTCTTAGTCGAGTGAACGACTTATAAGCCTTGTGAGCAATTTCAAAAAACAACGTTAACATGTACATTAGAAGCTCTGTAATAAAATACCCATTCTGACGGGGTTTTTTCTAATGTAGATGGATCACTGTAAAACATATTTATGTTTCCGTGACTAAACTTCTTTCTTGAGTAATATTTATCTTTTTATCTTTAATCTAGTTTAGATATCATATCTATATTTTTTTTAAAATACTGCATAGTAACACATTTGTGTTGAACGCGGAGTTGAATAATATCCCTCCATCTTCGAGAATGAATATTTAAAAAAAATCAACTACATGATACAGAATATTTTTGTTAACAATGCATGGAATTTATATAATGCTAGTATAGCGAAATTGCTTACTTTTCGTTAAAACAACTGTTCTTGTTCAGAAATTACAATTAGAATTGACTTGTCGACGGTAACGGCTACTGAATGTTCGTGGGGTATATAGTTTGAAAAAGATCTACTCAATTTTGTGACATGTGCAAAAAATGATTAATGGTTGCTAACATGTGTATGTTTGTGATATGATAATTATGATAAGTAATGTGTGAAAAATTCACGTTGAATGGATGTTAAATGGACCACTAATGATCGAAAATACAAAGTGATATTCGCGAAGTCATTGTACATGCACAGTAATTAATTTTTTAGTGAATAATTACGAATCCGAACACTTATCAATCGTAAATATATTTTTTAACAAAAGGGAAATCGAAAAACCAAAACCTGTTCCATGCTTCTATCGGTATTACGAATACAACAAGGCATGAGAGAACCATTAGAATTCTAAGTAAGTTTTGTGGATTTGGACAATGATACTAGATCACCTATACGAAAATACATTTTGTTTGAAATATTTTATTTGATTGATATACATATTTTTGCATTTTCAGTCGCAGTTTCCGGAAACATTTAATTTTCTATACATATCCATTGTTGTTTCTTATTCATGTACGTTTACGATATAACTAATTTGTTCCGTATGTGAAAAGGTTAATTTCAAAATGCGCTAAATCCACTTTTTCAACTTCGGAGAAAACAGGTTTCTTCGTCCAACTTTGTACACATGCCTATGGGAATATGAACATTTAACGTTCCGTATTTTAATTTTTACTGTATTATTATTTTGTCCTACATTTTGATTTCTAGGTAGCTACGCAGCTCATTAACATACCGATAACGTTAACTAGATTTTCATGGAAAGTGGATTTAGCGCCTTTTGGAACTGTGCTCTTCATATAATATACAAATGATGCGCAGGTATGAGTGGGTCGGTAGGAATTGTTTGCACAAGGTAACTATGGAACTGTTCGCCTCGTGGGTTTAGACTAGTTTCCATAGTTACCGCGTGCAAACAATTCCACCGACCCACGAAATAAATTTGCGCATCATCTGTTTTATAGAATGGGCATTGTTACGCCCCCAAAAAAGTCAAAAAATTAAAAATTAGAAAAATTACCGGATGCATGAAATAATTTTACCGGACGCATGAAATTGTTTACTGGACGCATGAAATTTTTTACCGGACGCATGATTTTTTTACCGGACGCATGAAATTGTTTACCGGACGCATGAAATTTTTACCGGACGCATGACTTTTCATGCATCCAGTACAATTAATTGTCTGCACAAATTTTGCTCTCAACCAATCAGATTGCAGGGATTTATCAACCCATTCTATAATAAAATTATGTATTCTTGCTTTACAGGTGCCAGCTCTGGCATTTGTTCTGTTATGTCGCATCGGGAGCAGAGAAGTTCTTGGGTCGGTATGTAAAGGTAAATTTCTATTGAATAGTACAAATTGTTTTATTTTGTGTGCATAACATATAAAGTATCAGTAAAATTGTATCTGCAAGATATAGTCCTGAAATTATCGATTAACCGGTTAAATACCGCATTCAATTATGCGTAAATATTCGGAAATCAAATTCACAGTTTTGTTCTGCGATCAACAATTCGCATTGAATGTTAACTGTAAATTATTGAAGTAATTTAAGAGCAGCGTGTTTTTTTATATTTAACAACTAGTGAAAACTACTGAAAATACTAAATCAAGTTCAACTTTTAATTGTTCATGTAAGAAATATCTCGTTAATCGATATGTAGTGACCTGTAAAGTATGGTAAGCATAATATCAGTTTCAAATCAAATTAATTATCATATGAGGTTATATGACTAGTGTTTGTGTGTGTATGGGTGTGCGTGTTTGTGTGTATTTATTTTTGTTTCCCGTTTACTTGGGTAATATGAATTGTACAATTATTTTGGTATGTGTTCTTTGGGCCCGAATCATTCATAATTGTTTTACTTTATTTAATAATGGTATTTCTAACTTTGTATAATATTGTATATACTGATTATGTTTGATGTAATAAATTTGAAACTGAAAGAATGAATGACGTTTAAGTTTTTATAGAATGGACTCTATTTTCCTTTCTATCAATTGAAAATCACAATTATTTCGAATGCAGATCAGGTGTTTCCTCGGACAGCGTGCGCAGGGTACGATAACATGTTCGTGTTCAACATGTCCTGCTACCGATTCGTGACCGATGAAGTGAACATGACGAAAGCCAGGAGCGAGTGCGAGTCCCAGCCAGGCTTCCACCTCATCTTCATCCAGACGATCGGCGAGCAGGGATTCATCCAGGACACCGCCGCCCTCATCACGCCGCAAAGCGACTTCTGGATCGGCATCGAGAAGGTGGATGGTGTCAAACAGTGGATGGACGGATCGGAGACCACTTACACCAACTACGGGCTCGAGAACGAAGAAGGGGCATGTTGGAGAGTGAAGAGGGCCCAAGATTATGAGTGGCACGACCGAAAGTGCGAGAAAGATTTCGGCTATATCTGCGAAAGGGAGATCGGTAAGTATATGTAGGTCTTATAGTTGACTAACATGTCCTTGTGGTAAACTTATAGTGATTAATGATAATTTTCAAAATCAACCAAAGTCATTTTGAACTTTCACATGTTTCTTATACCTCGTTGTTTGGCTTTTGGTAAGAGAATAATGAAATGGGGTTTGATTTTTAGTATAGACTGAAAGTCCTGAGGCCGATATTTTATATTAGGGCGTGTTTAAGTTGCCTTTCGGGGTATAGTCAATGAACAAAGAATATATAATTAATATATCATTACTAATCTGTAAATGCACAAAGGGACTTTCAACTGATATTTCTGCATTTAACAATGCTTTGGTTAGGATTTGTATATACTATTTCAACAGTATTAATCAAATAGTTCGGCCAATATAGATATTTTTGTAACTTTCCCAATGCTGATACTTAGCTTTAAGGGCTGTTATTTGATTGAAGGCAGCCTCCAAATTGAGTCGTTAAAATGTCTTACTATACCATTCGCATGGAGCTATCGGGGACAGGCTGATTGTCCGAGAAGTTTGTAGAAAAAAGGTGACCACCATACCCGTATAAAACGTGTGACGAAATATACGTAAAGTTGATAAACAAATGAATGAAAACCAACCTCCCACATGGTAACTTAATAATTTAATTTAACTTACTTGAATACATTATAAATTTTGTACTTGATCGCTTGTGAGAATTTCATGGAAAAGATGTGTTAGGTCCCAATGTTAGGACAGTGACCTCAGATGTTTTTACGTTCTTATGTAAGAAATGTTACTAAAGTGCAATGAGTAGATGGAAACAACATTGTGAGATGCAGCCCAACATATTATATGTCTTACCTGTTTCCCCATCCCATGCTATAGAAATTCCTAAAAACAATAATTTGAACGAACTTGAAGATGTAATGACAATTATAGGCTATATATTTTATGATTTAGCACCATAAGAGAAAAATATATGTTTGTGTTTGCTTTCAAATAAGCAATAGTGTATAACTCAATGTCTGAAGTTTAAAACTTGTAATAATTACTTGTCAATTTTCAGTTGATTTTATAGTTTCAACATAAATTATATTATGCACATGTATTAATTATTCATTTATGTTTGTTTGTTTGTTTGTTTTTTTCAGTTCAATCGTGTTTCGGAAATTACCGACTGTTACACAGCGACAGTGCCCTCGATAATGGTCACGTGAACGCCACCGTAATGGCGAGGTCTTCGCTGCGCTGTGCCAGGCACTGCGCTCACTCCGCTGTGTGTGAATACTTCTCCTTCATCAAAGAGTCGTCCGAGTGCGTTTTGGGGAGCGCACCCTCTGATGGGACGGTGAGCTTTGTTGACAGCCTTGGCGCCAAAACGTATGCCATGTACTGAGCGAGGCTGCTCATCAGTCGCGCAGCCAGCTTGCATCGCCCCCACCTGACCACCTGTCCACCTGTCAGACTCAGAAGCTTTACTCCCTTCAAAATGTCCCAAAATTGTCCCAATGCGAGGAGAAAAACCTTGGGTTACGTCAACAGTTTTACGTGAGTGAATAGAGGGGCGCGTACCCCGAAAGCATTATAAACATACATCGTAGGCTGGTATAAGATTGCTTCGTGTGTTGGAATCAGCGCTGTGAGATACATCTGAAGAGAGTCGTGCGTTCGCGAAATCGCATGCTCATGTCCTTTTAAAATGACTTGATACTTTGTAATATATATTTTAAATAATTGTGAAGAAGTATATTGTGGACAATGCTGAATAATCGCCAACAAGAATTTAGTTATAGCATCAACAACAACAACAACAGGGGCTGCAGCCGTGAAGCCTTTTTGCATCATTTATATACACATCTCTGCATGGATACAGCGAGATTTTGTCAATGAGCGTCGCCGTCTCCTTGCCCGGTGTCACGCTAAATCTGTACGCACTGTGAAATCCGTACGCAGTCGGAAATGCGCATGCGCATAAACTAGTAAACAAGCCTGCGAAAATTGTTCCCAGTTGTAATTAAGCATGCAAAATGCCTCCTTGCGGCACAAAGTGTTGTCAAAACCCGACGGTGGATTAAGAAACTCCATTCACGTCATTTAAAGACTTGATAAAAACATGCGTCGATTTTGTATTAGCATGAAATTGCGGCGTAAAGATGGTCACGATTTTCGCAAGACACGCACCATCATATGTCTAAGCGCATGCGCATTTGCGACTGGGTACGGATTTCGCAGGTCACGGATTTCGCACCACACCGGTCGCACGTCACTGATTTAATTGCCCCAACATTCGAACACGTGTGTTGTAAACGCGCTTCCTGATTGGTCACTAGCTACAGCTTATAGGCACATTCAAAGCTTAACGAAATAAATTAAATGGACAGATACTTGGAAATAGGCACATGAGGAATTGTTGGAATTCTATGTACAAACAGATACAAGATTAAATGACAGAATCAAGTTTGCTTGATCAAAATCGGTTCAGAAATATTCATATCCGATCCGTTGGGGACCAACTTTTATTCAATAAGTTAAGAAGAAACAAAAATCCTACACATTTGTTAAAAAATCAAAAAAATGTTGTTTGAAATTGTTTTTGATGATCTCTCTATTTAATAAGAATGTTAACCAATCATCACATACACATTTTGCTTATTGTTGAAGATTGGGGTGTAGGAAGTGGGGGGTGGTGCAAACTCATGTCATATTTGGGCAAACTCATGTAATTCTAGAGCTGCAAACCAACGTAATTTTCGGGCAAAATCGGCCCATATTCGGGAAAATCATGCTATTTTCGGACTAAACCGTATAACAAAACATGATTGTCAGGTGACAAATGGGAAGGATAATTGTTTGGGCAAAAGACCTCAGACCCCGTGAGAGAAATGTGCCCCTATACGCCTATAGGGTGTATTCTGAAAACGATTTTAAGTTAAAATGTATTGTATTTACGTAATATCTACATCACTTAAATATATTTTAGCAAATCGCTTTTCCAGTTTAATATTTTAGTGACGTAGATATGACGTACATAAAATAAATTTTAACTTAAAATCGTTTTCAGAATACACCTACGACACCCACTTGTTTTAACGATTGCTTTTTGAATAAAAACAGTCCTGTTAACAGTTTATATAAAATGTATGTTTTACTACCGTTGGAGCATCATTGAATTATAACTGTTAGTTTTTAAAGATAACTTACAAGTTTTCATAATTAGAATTATGTTTGACCAAAACTCTGCTACATGACTGTATTCATGTCAGTCTAGTTCGAAACAGGTTAAACCCCCCCCCCCCCCCCCTCCAAAAAAAAAAATGTCGTAGTACATAATTATGTTAAACTTATATTACCAGTGCAATGTTAATTCATTCTGTAAATAATTTGATTTACATCGTAATGTGTTCATCCCAAAATCAAATTCTTCATTAAAAAGCACCCTGGATATACCTTGTGTCGGTAATATTGAAGTAATTAAGTGTGACGCATTTATAAAATGGATGTAATTTAATTTTGATTAACTCATACGCGTGTTTTTATCCCTTCCTTTTTTACGTATTGTTAGAATGGCCTATCATTGATTTACATGTAATTAAATAAACACTATTTTGAATAAATCTACTTGTTTGTCTGTGATACCTTAAACCTTGCTGTACAAGAGTAACATACGTGTGGTATGTACAGTTTTTAAAACTCAGATATATTATATATCTTAGTTTTAAAAACTGTTATTTCAATTAAGAATGATTACAAAGTATAATGCCCATTGTTTCTGCGACCCTTAACTAGCTCAGTAAATATATTAATAATGTAATGTATTTAGTATAAAACAATAACCATTTGAAGATTCCACTTGTTATCATACCTTGATTTTTACATGATTACCTAGAATGCTAAACAAAACATGTATATTTTGGCTGATATATATTTAAATTTCACATGCTTGTGGCTTGTTTGTTTGGGTGTGAAGTGTGTGCGTGAGTGTGTGGGTTGTATGTGTGTGTGCGTGTGTGTGTGTGTGTGTGTGTGTGTGTGTGCGTGTGCCTGTGCGTATGTGAGTGCGTTGGTGTTTGATTGTACCGATATGTGTGTGTATTTGTATGTCATAGTCTGTGTTTGCATTTTGAATATAATGTGTGCGTCTTTGCGTATGTATATGTGTTCAGGCCCGTACCCAGGAGGAGGGGAGGGGGGTGCGTACACAACCCCCCCCCCCCCCCCCCCCCAATTCAGAATGGTCCACTTTTTATTGGTCTCGGCCATCTAAACCAGTGGTCTCGGGCAACCATAGGTCTTCTTGACGACCCCCCGCCGCTTACAAACCTAAACCAGTTGTTTCGGTCTCGTCCTGGAATATTTTTGGCGACGAACACCCCCCCCCCCCCCCCACCCCAGCTTTCTAGACGTCAACCAGTAGTCTCGATCGAACCAGTAGGCCCGATGTGCATGTGGTCCAAGCACACACACTCACACACTCACGCGCACGCATACGTACACACACGCACAAGCACAGCAAAAATACTAATACTGCTACTAATTAATAATAATGGGTTCGATTTATACAGCGCCTAATATCAATACGAATTCATTTCTAAGCCTTTACAATATTATTAAAATATAAAGCCACTATATACTACCTACACAGAAAAACGTAATTATAATAAGCCGTTTTAGTTAACCCGTTCCCTCCGAGATTCAAAATGTCCCGGTGACTCCAACATTGTCCACCAGGTTCCCATTAGCAACAAATAATATTTTTTCCAATCGTCGTCGCTGTCTTTCGCTGCTCTCCTTGAGCATGTCGAGAGATCCATAAAATGATATAAGCCATCATCATATCGGATCAGCTAGCCTCGGTCAAGATAATTGATTTCGGCCTCGTCCTTATACCCAATGCTACGTGGTCAATTTCATAATTGGAAATAACGCAATGAAGCTGAACAGGGCTAATAATTGTGGGACATACTGTTTGGTTTAATAATTTAAAGGGATAGTTGAGTTTTGGTATAGAGGGCGCTACACAAAATATTTTTTGTGTGAGATAATGACAAACTGAGTGTCAAATTCGAAAGAGCATACAATTGTAATGGCAGAAAAAACTTTATTTGATCAAAATCGGTTCGGAAATGGATGAAATATCCATAAACATAACCATTTGTAATAATTGTGGGGCCCCACAATTATTCGATAATTTTGAACCAGCCGTTAACAAAAATTTAAAATGCTTCCTCTTTTCAAAAATTTACAAAAGTGGTTCTTAAATAATTGTTGATTATCTCTCTTTCTAATCACTATTTCAACAAAACATCACATGCAAAATATTTTATTTAAAATGGTTGAAACCAATGACTGTTTAGAGAGCGCCTCTTGAGTTTTAACGGCTCTTTTTAAATGATAACATGATTTTTACTTAGTTATTTGTAATTTCGTATTCCTATCGAGCATGGTGGAGTTATTACTATTAGTTTGTAATGTAATGGTGCACGTTTTGGTTACTAAAATTCAGTTTGACCAAAACTGTACTCTCTTTACCAGAACTCAACTATCCCTTTAATCAGCACTCATATTATGAATTACGCATCCTTATCGATTTAACGCGCATTGATATTGACATTAGCGATGACATAATTGAAGCTATGCGTCGAACGAATAGTTGGTATACCGAAACTATTTCTTGTTAATTTTACACAGTAAACAGGACGAACCCGGCATTCATGTTTTTGCATTCTACATGGATGTATATAGTCATCACGTTTTATTTTATTGTGACATACATTATCCAAACGAGGCAGTTCACTTTTCCATTTCTTTTATTATAGCCGATTAAAGTTGCGGCACGCTTACATGTATTTCTGGAAAGGCAGTTTGAATCTGAAAGAGAAACACATCTATTATACATCGATTATTACAAAAACATGAAGATGATGAACATTTGGCGCTGGGTAAGCATTATTATACAAATTTCAACTTGTGGTGGAGGGAATATCACGGAATATTCCTCTCCGAGGGACTTGAAGTGCTACCAAGGGAAGATGATAAGTCCCGAGACGTCGTCGAGGGACTAATTGTTTTCACGAAATAGTATTTCAAATCCCGAGGCTAAATTCCATGATGCTGTCGACAACAAAGTTAATATCTTTTTCGTTATTTGACTTTGTTTAGGTTTAATTGTATCCAAACATTTGATTTAATGTAATGCACTCTGTAAAAAGTTAATCATCTTCTTTATTTGCGATACAAGTGAGACATCAAAGTAACTGATATTAACACTGATATATAATTTCACCCGGACGTATCCGGATGCTTCCCCCAACTTGTGCAATTATAGCATTTAGAAATGGGCTTATGTGTTACATTCGGAAGATAACTTTGGAAAGATTTTGTCGCTTCGTTTCACATTAATTTTGTTCCATAACTATGATTGTTTTTTTGTATATACAGTTGCCACACCTGGCCCTTATCCTGTTTTTCAACATACACTGTAAGGAGGTGGTTGGGACTACCTGCAAAGGTAAGGTTTTAATAAAAGTCTTTATGCATACTATGGATATCTATGCGTATCTTGATAAGGCTTAAAATGATCTAGTAACTTTGTTGACATGTGCAAAAAGTGGTGATTGGTTGATATAATGTATATTGTTGTTAGTTATCTATTATGTCCACAGGGTATTGTGTGAACATTTCAAGTCAGATGGATGTTATACGGCCGAGTAATGAGCAAAAATGCAAAGTGTTATTCACTAACTCACAGCACTCACTTTGTAAACGGTTTGAAAAATCCAACGGATATTTTATTATCAGAAAACTTCAATCGTACATATCTTTGTAACGAAAGGGAAATTTGAAAAACCGAAACCTGTCACATGCCTTTTTTGTTAATACGAACTAAACAAGGTATGAGAGAACTGCTTTCCAATTGGATTTTGAGGATTTGGACAATGTTACTATTAAAGTCCCTTTAATCCACCTTTTTAACCTTGGAGAAAAGCAGATTTCTTTGTCCGACATTGTACCCATGCCTATAGGAATATAAAAATATAACATTCCATTTTTTTGTTTGACCTAAATTTTGGATTTCTCGTAAGCTAAGTAGCTTCTTAATGTATACTGATATTGTTAAAGGGATTTAGTAACATTGTCCAAATCCTCAAAACTTACTTGGAACTCTAATAGTTCTTTCATACCTTGTCATATTCATATTAACACTAAAAGCACGGGACAGGTTTTGGTTTTTCAATTTTCCATTTCGTTAAAAAGATATTTACGATTGAAGTGTTTAGATGTTAAGCTGTCTAAGGGATTATTTAAGCCGTGTACAAATGAAGTGCAATGAGTTAGTAAATATCAGATTGCATTTTGGCTCATTTCTCGGCCAAACAAAAACATCGGCCAGAAAAACAAATTTTCACACAGTACTTTGTGGACATATCAGATCACACCAATACACATTTTATTAATCACTCATCACTTTTTGCACTTGTCAACAAAGTTACTAGATCCCTTTAACTCAATTTGTATGGACAGTGGATTCGGCGCCTTTTGGAAATAAGCTCTTTATTTCTTCTGGTTTACTAAATACATGGACAGAGTAAAGAGAAAGGTCCATAAATATTTGTTTTGCTATTTTTGTAAATATAATATTTTCTTATAACATATACTATATTTTGAAAATATAATAACATACACTGCAGTTTGAAACCCTTTATCTGTAAATGAAATTACCATTTATCTCATATAATTGATTCGGTATTATGATAGTCATATAGTCGATATTTAACGGGATATTAAAGGGGTAGTTTAGTTTTGGTAGAGAGGGCGCTGCACATCACAATTTTTTTGTGAGGTAATGAAAAACTGAGTGTCGAATTTGAGAGAACATGCAATTTTAATGGCAGAATAAAATTTATTTGGTCAAAATCGGTCCAGAAACGGCTGAAATATCAATAAATATATCTGATCTTATAATTATTTGGGGCCCAAATAATTAGAAGATTTTTTTCAAAAAATTAAAAAAATGCTTACACTTTTTCAAAAAATTTCAAAACCGTTTTTTAAATAATTGTTGATGATCTCTCTATTTAATCATTATTTCAATAAAACATCACATGCATAATTTTGTATAAAAAATGGTTGAAACCAATGCCTTTTTAGAGAGCGCCCTCTTGTGTTTTAATGGCTCTTTTTGAATGATAACAGGCTTTTTACTTAGTCGTTTGTAATTTTGTATACCTTTCGAGCATGGTGGAGTTATAACTATTAGTTTATAATGTTACTGTCCAGGTTTGGTTACTAAAGTTCAGCCTTACCAAAACTGTACTACCCCTTTAAATTTAGTAACCAAGTTCACATAATGCAAAAACTGACGAAGGGTTGATGAAATGTGTAATGTTTTGACCTAACATGTCATGTCCACTGAATAGTATTTAGAAATTCCACGTTAAATAAATGTCACATTGCAGAATGAAAGGTTTGTGTTTAAATTAAATCATACACATCTCGCTAGAAAAGATAACATTTGCAAATCAAAGCTGGTTTCATACTAATACCAAGAGGAAGAAGAAAAAAAAACAGGTATGATGACCAGGATAAAATCACCTTTTACGGTTTACTCTTTTTTTACTAGGTTAACATAATTCATTTTCTATGAAAATCTCACATATCATTTTCAGGAATCTTCCAATGATATTGGTGAATGATTGAAGTCTTAAATATCAGTTTTGGGAAAATTGTAAAGTTAATGGATCACTTTAAGACAAAGTTATTACAACCATTTAAAGTGATCAATAAACTTCATGAACATTTTCCCACATTGATATTTCAGACGTCAAGTAATAATCATCGTAAGATTATATTGAATGATACTTTAAAGTTTCATAGAATATGTTATCTGATTACCCACTGAAGAAAGTGAAATTTCAAGTCAGTTTGTATCATCTATTGCCCAAAGAGTTTGACAACAACCGAAAATAGTTCCGGATCGCTTTTTTATTTAATGAATATCTCAATAATAAGAAAGACATGAAATGAAAACCCATTTAATTCACTAATTCGCCTGTCATGAAAATCCAAACATCAAAGTACAACAGAAGTTTGAAATATCCAAGTGGTTGTGGTTGCATTTTTTTTTAAATGCATACACCTATATCATCGTAAGATCGTTTTGAAAAAGTGAAAGTTTCATTTTTAAAAAGAAACCCTGTTTACCCACTGGTGGAAGAAACAATGTATATATAAGTCATAATATTTTATTACATACTGCCCATTGATTTCGTCTACAATCAAAAAGCGTTCCGGGAAGATGTTCAATTCAATCATAAATATCTCCCTAATTCGAGTAACTTTTGAACAAATCTTAACCCATTCACTTATTTTGCTACCATAAGCCAAACAACATGGTACATGTACAAGAGAAGTGTGAAAGCTCAAATTCATGTTGGTATAGAATTCGACAAAATTAATGGATCACTTTAATTCGAATTCAGATGTATTTCCTCGGACAGCGTGCGGAGGGCACGATAACATGTTCGTGTTCAACAAGTCCTGCTACCGATTCGTAACCGATGAAGCCAGCTTTACCACGGCCAGGAGCGAGTGCGAGTCCGAGCCCGGCTTCCACCTCGTCTACATCGAGACGAGCGGCGAGGAGAGCTTCATCGAGACCAAGGCCGCCGAGATCACACCGGCACTCGACTACTGGATCGGCATTGAGAAGGTTTGTCAAGTAATCAATATAGCTTAGAAGCATTACATGCAAGCAGAAATCGACTTAAAATCATAAATTGTTTAAAATGTAAATCATAATAAATAATATCTTGATGCCCAATAATTTCGTTGCATTCATAGAATGTCCTTAAATTCATGTTGAAACAGTTAACTCTGACTACATGTTAGTTTAGTTTAATTAGTCTTATTCTATTAGGTGCGCATTTTGGGGTTCATGTTAACTTTTTTGCTTTCACCCCGTTTGGATACTTGATATCATAGTTTATATCTTTATTTAAGTAATCCATTAACTTCATATAAATAGATGTTTTTGTCCAAAAGTTATATTTAAGACTGCAATCATATACCAGTATTATTGTTATATTCTTCTTGACCATGTGTGATAGATTCATAGAAATAACAAATTTGGCAAAAATTTAAAGTTAATAAATCAATCCCTTTAAATTAAAAGGTGAACGAAACTCACGTTTGGATGGATGGGAGCGAGATCTCGTACAGCAATTTTGGGGAGTTTAACGAAGGAGGCAACTGCATCCGGCTTCGGGCCACGGACATGGTATGGCACGACAGGGACTGCACACTGGCCTATGGATACGTGTGCGAACGAACGATCGGTACGTATTTTGCACTATGGACAAACATGTGTATCAGTGGCGTAATTTGGCAAAGAAAGACCACAAAAAAAGGGGGATTTTTGTTCTTCCACCCCCCCCCCCCCCCCCCACCCTCCCCACCAAAATATAAGTCCGACCCCGCTGCGCCACTAATGTTCATAGTGACCATACACCTACGGAAAACTAGAAAATGTGCAAAAGTATAAAGGTGACTCTATATAGACACGTTATATTGTACAGTCAAAAATAGTGACTACCCAAGGGAAACAGGTAAAGTTGCCCAGTGTAGACAGGTGACCTCTGCAGACAGGTCCACTAACAATATATGGGATCACTTTAAGTTGTCTGTATGATTATGAGGCAGATTATTTGCTATATAGACAGGTGGCCTGTGCATACTAAACATATTTGACTGTAGTTTTGGAAATTATACTTACAACGAATACAAAGAAATTACGAATATTTGTTTTTATCTTTATTATTACAATCGTGGTTATATTATCTTCATTTTTTTTTCCATTCTAATGAAATATGTTCAATTCCTCGCAGATTATCAATTCGATTTTTCAATCAATCAGTTTTACCGTACATACAAGTATATGCCTCTAATTTTAATAAGTTCTTGCACATTAGCTTAACTCGCCGTATATGGTATTAACGGCTTATTTTACCTCTCTTCCCCCGATTTCTTAGAATTATTGTCATTTCAATTGACCATTCATGTCAGTAATCATTGATAATGTTAACCAGTGTAAACAATTTCTTGCAGATCAAATTTGCTCTAGGAATTACCGGATGTTACACCGCCACGCTGCCCTGGACGCTGGCTACGTGAACGCCAAATACCCGGCGAAGTCTCTGGTACAATGCGCCATGCACTGCACACGTTTCCCCGAGTGTGGTTACTTCTCCTTTATCAGTGATTCATCTGAATGTCTGCTTGGGAGCGCGCCCGCCAGTGGAGCGGTGAGCTTTACTGACAATGACGGCGCCAAATCGTACGCCATGAATTAAAGTGATCCATTAACTTGGCGAATATTCAACCAAAATCACTTTAAAGCTTTCACACTTCTCTTGAAACTTGTTGTTTGGTTAATGGTAACAGAAGAATTAAATGGATTTTGATTCGTCAAATGTTTGCCTAATTTGAATACGTCACGCGAACGATCGGAATAAAATCAGACATCGGTTTACTCTGTTTTCACAAGGAAAACATTATTCCGTTTCTATGAAAATCTTACACATCGCTCAAGAATCTTCCAATGATATTGGTTTATGATTGAAGTCTCAAATATCAAATATTATTATTATATATATATTTTTTTTTTTTGGAGGGGGGTATAAAGTTAATGTATCACTTTAACCCATCGCCTACTGGAACATGTATTAACTAGGGATTACACAATTTAGTAGGGGGCATGTTAACCTGTTATACCATAAATATTTTCATGCACTGGTCAGGGTTCTGCATCAACATGTTAAATAATGATGCTGATGCATTCCTAATTGGTGTGTCATTTCACGATTTTGTTTTTATTCTTGTTGTTTCTGTTTGTTTGAATATCCCTATAAAGGATCAAACTGAACATTAGTGACTTTAACTTGTACGTTATCATTCATACATGTATTTATAAGTCACTATGCTTGTATAATATTAAGACATCTTAACGGCCGAAATATGAGGCTGCTTTCATTAAAATAACATCCATAAACATGCAAGAGGACGCTCTTCAGACACCTTAAGACCACCTTCATTATTTTCACAAATAACTGTGCATTGACCAGTGTAGAACAGTCCCGCGAAAGAGGGATCGCTCATAGTCTTAACTTTGCGGGATTCTTCGCACAGCGCTGTGTGAAGGTCATAAAGCAGTCCGTCGACACTATTCTCGTTTCATACCGTATGATGCAAACAGTTCGAAAATCTACGTGCGCGCAGCCATGGTAGCAGTACAACGCACACACGTGCTGATGAAGCGCCGCGCCGCATGATCTGTATATAGCCAGCTCTGGCACGCGTCTGGCAATGTTATATAATGTGTAACTTATTTCAATTTGGGCTATGTTGTATACGCTGTGTGCTTAAGCATGTATGGGGGCGGTCAGTGGTGAAATGTTCCCAAATGGGACAAGTGTATTCCGCGTGGGAAATTCGACTCTGAATTGTATCGCGTTTTATCAGTTCAAATTGTACCGAAGGTTGTAGCCTTTTCACATGAATACAGATTATCAAATTAGCATGTGTGCTTATCTTTCCAATACCATCATACTTGTAATGAGTACAAGCATGTACGGTATACAGAGCTAATTATGGGGGAGAATCGATAGCGAAACGTTGCAAATTGCATTTGATTATGTGAAATTGAAAGCGCTGCATCCGACATCGATTGTTCGGGGTCATGTTTTGTTGTTTTACCTTGCATAATCATCAGTCAATTTAGCATCATAATGAAATCCTGTTTATTTTTCATTAAAATAATATATCGTTTGTAGTATAGACGGAATGATGGGCGAATTAATGCTATGAAATTATTACCATGGCTTCTTGTTTCAAGATTCTCCTTAGATGTTATTCTAATATTCTTCACTCCATCATCATTACATTTAGAAACATTGGAAAACTTGTTCATTTATTTTTGTATGATGTCTCATTTGTAATGATTAAAGGGGTGGTACAGTTTTGGTAAGGCTGAACTTTAGTAACCAAACCTGGACAGTAACATTATAAACTAATAGTTATAACTCTACCATGCTCGAAAGGTATACAAAATTAAAAAGCCTGTTATCATTCAAAAAGAGTCATTAAAACACAAGAGGGCGCTTTCCAAAAAGGCATTGGTTTCAACCATTTTTCATACAAAATTATGCATGTGATGTTTTTTTGAAATAATGATTAAATAGAGAGATCATCAACAACTATTTAAAAAACGCTTTTGAAAGTTTTTGAAAAAGTGCAAGCATTTTTTAAATTTTTTGAACAAATCATCTAATTATTTGGGCCCCAAATAATTATAAGATCAGATATATTTATTGATATTTCAGCCGTTTCTGGGTCGATTTCGACCAAATAAAGTTTATTCTGCCATTAAAATTGCATGTTCTCTCAAAGAGCTATTATATAGATGGAGTCACAACAGATTCAAATCCTTTACTAGATGTTCGATGCCGCCACTGTAAACTATGCAGTGAATGTGCTCATTTGAATGGGACCTGAACTTAACTTGCAGCTGGAAACACAAAGACGTTTCGGTTGATTACATACGCATTGGCACATTTCAAAGAGAGGTGTGCTTTGTTATTATAATAACTTTTCGCAAACCCGAACTCAACTAATTCGAGTACTTCTTTATTATAGATAGCAAATACGCGCGAAATAAAAAAATGTGTGGAAATTGAAATATTCATGATGAAAATTAACGTAGTTGGCATGCGTTGGCACTATTGCGACGTATCTTATCAATTAGAGTGATATCTCAAGATTATTTTGTGTTGATGTCAATTTGTCGAAAATGATCGAAAGTTGATAAACAATGCTTCAAAGAATCATATTAATTCAAGATATATCTGGATTTTTTCTCAATTCATGTAGGAAATTATTACAATTACATCTCTATTTGACGACGCGTTCATCAAGTCTACTACTAATCATGCAATAGTCACAAATAAATGAAAATTCGTTGAATTATCATGAAATTAAAAAATCGTCAGGAATTAATTAGCAAGTCGTTGGTTTCACTCGGCGGCATCGAAGATCGAACTTCAAATAAACCGCAAAGCCCCACTTCTCCTTTTGTTCGCCTTTAGAATAAAGACAGGGATTAGTGACAGTTGTGACTCCATCGATGGTAACTCCTTGGTTCTCTTAAATCCGACACTCAGTTTTTCATTACCTCACAAAACGATTGTGATGTGCAGCGCCCTCTCTACCAAAACTAAACTACCCCTTTAAGCTCAGTTTATGTGTACCGTACATGAAAATTACATAACGTGATGTGTTGGAAATGCATCGAATTTGACAAAACACGACGTAAATCTGCACAATTATTCGCGCCCTTCCTGGCGGTTCAGATACGCACTTTCATGTTCTCTGCACTATGCATGTTATGACTTAAGGAATAACGATGCACTTTGTAACTTGCAATTTGGAGACCCATAAATTCCGTTCAGCAATACTACACACTCTCAAACGCATAGCCCTAACGAATGGGGAATAGGTTTAAAGAAAACACAAAATTCGTCCTATGATACTAATGATTGTATAAAGTACAGAGCGTCGATGTTGGATGCAACGTCTTCAATTTCACAAAATCCCATTCAAATTTCGATGTCGACTACGATATTCACCTTTACTAGCCGTACATCCCAAACTTTCATAATTATAACACGTGAGGTGTCATTTGAAAGAAAAGTAAACTGATATGTTTTCTAATGATATCGCATTTAATAGTATCCATTCATGTTTAAAGACATTAATCGTAGAAAGAATTTGAACTTGAAAAAACCGCGATACGAGAGTCGTAACCTTTCAACACAAAGTTTTGGCGAAATTACAACATTTAAATTCTGATACTTGGTTCTTGGCGTTTAAATCCTTCTGAATACTCCATATGAGTATCTTCCCCCTTTTTCAAATTATACTACGCGTACCCCAACTCCATGTTTACAAATATGATATCGTGTTAAAGAGGAATACACACACTACCAAGCGATACCAAATATACCGAACATTATTTCATTAAAAAAACCTAATCGATAAAACTTGAGTTTCTAAACTTCTTTCGAAGGGTAAATTAATGTGTGTTTATAATATGAGCGCGTTCTTTAATCATAAATTAATTTTAAAAGCAACAATTGAGTATTGGATCCTTTGTTGTTGTTTTTTTTATTCTGAGTCTTTCGCTTGGTTTTGAATCCGTGTGAACTAGTGAAAGCACATGTATTAAGGACTTATAAATGAAAAAGCTGATAGATTTGTGAACTGTTAATTTAAAATTATATGTCGTCCTTCTCAAAGCGACCTTCGAGAATAAGCTATACAAGATGAAAACAAAATCTCGACAGGCCAATATAATTATATAAATTTCTTACCACTGTCTATATCTTTATTGTGAATAATAATGATAATAATAATAATGGATATTTAAATTGCGCGATATCCACCTAACAAGGTGCTCAACGCGCATGAGAAAGGTGAAATAGACAATAAAGAAGGGGGTAGTAAGATAGAGTGAAGACAGAAAAGTCTACTTTTCTTTGCTGTTTTAGATCTTGGTAGATTACGTTATACTATAAACGAATCTAACTTGAATGTCATTTATAAATCTGTTATACTTCCTCATTTTGATTATGGAGACTTGGTTTGGCAATCTGCTTCAAAATCTTCTCTTTTGGTATTGCAAAAATTGCAAAATAGAGCGGGTCGAATCAAAATGAGGATTAATCCATATTCTCATATATCTATACAACATCTTCATGACACTCTGGTATGGGATTTTCTAGACAAACGTTATAAGAAACACTTGTACATAATGATGTATAAAGTGTTACATAATTTAATTTTGGGAAGTACCAATTATGAATTACGTTCGAGTCAATTTATGAATTTGTCTAAACCTAGGTCAAATTGTTGTAAAAGAACGTTCTTCTACAGAGGAATTTCAGTGTATAACCAATTACCAATTGCAATTCGTAATGCTACGAGCTTGAGATCATTTCAAAAATTTTTAGATGAGTATATATTCCATGAAATTGTAAATATTTGCAGATCCTTTTTTCTCTCTTTTTTCTCTCTCGTTCCTTAACTCTCATTGAATTGTTCAAATGGTGTCGAAATTATTTGTTCTAAATTGGAAGTGTTAATTATAATATTTGTCACCAATTTTAATTTAGTGTACATAATATGGAATAATTTATGAAATTATAATTTCTCTATTTCGCTTTCTCCCCTTTCTCTATCGCTTTCCCTATCAATCATTGTAAACTGGGCTCCAAAAGAAACTTATCACTTCTTCAGAGCGACACACATTAAAATCCAAAGCATAATAATTAATCATAATTGGGCATATATTAGCTATAATACTCCTTAGCAAGCTCATCTAAAAAAGATTATGTTTGCTTTAGTCAACAAAGAATAAAATAAGGTGAAATCGCATGAGGTAATATTTCAAAAATCACAGACACTGCTCGCTTTCCGGGCACAGAGCTCGGTACGGACAATAGCCAGTCTAGTGGTTACATAACCCGCTTTGAAGTTGAATGAATAGCTATTGAAAGTTCTGAATAGACCGCCTTTCGTGGAGGTTCGCAGCGAGCAGTTTCTGTGAATTTTGAAAAGTGACCTGTAGTGATTCCATGGCATTTTTCTCTTTTTGGACAAAAGCAAACTTTAAATTTTTCAGATATGCTTCATAAGGAGAATGATAGCTTATCTGTGTCTAAATATGATTCAATTTGATGCTATGGATTTTAGTGAGCGTCATTCTGAAAAGTGATAAGTTTCTTTTGGAGCCCAGTTTATATAGACGTTTAATTGTATATACTGTATCTAATTGTGGGACCCCAAGGAAGAACAGCGGTCTTGTCTTTTAAATTCTGCTGAATTGGGTCAATCCCCCGTTGCACTTCATTGCTGTATTTATTGTTGTGATTTCGGAAATAAACAAACAAACAAACAAAACGAATGAAATTTCAATCTGTCTTGTAGTTAGCATAATTGTATAGGTAAAGTTGATATTCAATGTTAATCTATCAGTATGGAAAACATCTTTCACAACATGAGATGAATTATTAAAAAAAAAAAATAAAAAAAAAAATATGAATACATGTGTGTTAATAAATGTGTAGAAAATAGTACATTACTATACATATCTCGAGTTTGTATGTATTACACGTGATTGTGACCAAGACATTAATATTTTGGCCGAGTTAGTTACATTTCACTTCTGACATGTGGTTAATGTGTGTGTGTGTGTTTGGACTTAAATTGGCGATATATACATTATTTGTTGGATTGTCAGGTAATTAAAATAGAATAAAAAGTTGTAACACTTTGTATTTAGAAAAGAGGGTGTACTACCAACCATTGATAACATACATAAACTGTTTTATAAGGATCAAGAAAATAGAATAGCAATTAAAATGGGGAAATTAGGGCTACACTTACAAAAATGGGAAACAGTAAAATTAGAATAAGATTTAATTTGTAAGGCAGTATATAATAAATCCTTTATACGCTATGTTTCTCCCGTGAGATTGTAACATTTAACAAGTATTGATATAATTATTATGTATTTGTAAACATTATTTCCAAAGGAATGTGCAGGGGGTGGGGAAGGTGGGGGGGGGGGGGGGGGGGGTGTGGTAGAGGGTTTTTTGTGTTTTCTTTTGTCTTAGCTTAACAACTCCAATTTTCATTATTCGTACGTAGTTCATAATCATGTGATGTAAATAGTTATGTATATGTAATAGGTGACACGACATATGCTCCGCCGACATATGCTCCGCCGACAATTGCTCCGAAAATTATGCATGTGGTGTTTTATTGGAATGATGATTATTCCAAAAATGATTTTGAAAATTTTTGAAAAAGTGCAAGCATTTTAAAAATATTTTTTTGAACAAAAATCATCTAATTATTTGGGCATTTGTCTGCGGAGCATTTGGCGGCGGAGCAATTGTCGCGGAGCAATTATCGGCGGAGCAAATGTCGCGGAGCAATTGTCGCAGCTTCGGAGCATTTGTCGGCGGAGCAAATGTCGGCGGAGCAAATGTCGGCGGAGCATTTGTCGGCGGAGCAATTGTCGGCGGAGCATTTGTCGGCGGAGCAAATATCGCGGAGCATTTGTCGCGGAGCATTTGTCGCATTTTTCGGAGCAAATGTCGGCGGAGCTATGTCGGCGGAGCATATGTCATGGAACCATGTAATTTCCTTTCTGTAAATGAATATCCATGTATATGATGCATAATTGTGTTCATGAAATTGTTATTGATGTTTTTTTTGTTCTGTTCTGTTTATATGGAGGAATAAAACATGAACCAAAAATAAAGAAAAGTGTGTGGGTGTGTGTATGTGTGTATTAAGTATGTAGAGGTTTGTGTGTGTGTGTTTACGTGCGTATATGCGTGTGAATCAAACAAACACTTACATACGTGGGTACGCACATACACATAACTACAATTGTAATTAAGTTTTAGTTAATATTGAATGTATCCTTTTGTTTTTTTTCTCGCTGTTGGCATGGTTGGAGCTATAAAATAATACAAATAATTATCATTCATCATATGGGATCGGTTGTCTTCGGATTAGATAATTGATTTCGACCTCGTCCCTACTGAACGCCAATTTGAAAAAAGAAAAAAAAAATATGAAGCGAACCACGGCTGAACAATTGTTGGATAATACTGTTTATTAATTCAATCAGCTCTCGTATCAACTATGAATAACGCAGCCCTATCGAGTTAACGCGCTATGATATTGACATTAAGTATTGCATAATGGAAACTACGTACAAATAATAAATGGTACCGAAATATTCCTAGTTTAATCGGAGTAAGCATTAAAGTCACCGCATTCATTTTTATCGCAGTGTGCATGAATATGTTTGTAATCACATTTTTATTTAATTAGGATACAACATTTATCCGGCAAATGGGACAGTTAATTTTCCAATCCCCTAAATCATACGCGATCAGACATAGTTGTCGACTGCTTACTTCTGGAAAGTAATGTAGTTTGAATTTGGAGGAGGAACACAGCTTTTACAACTGAGATTACGACATCATGAGGAGGATTAACTTATGGCCCTGGGTAAGCCTTTTTATGTGTTGTTTTTTATATCTCTTTGATACCTGTAAAATTGAATAGTTTGTAGTGAAAGCGGTCGTCGCATATAACAGACTGATATGAATAAGCGATATGTTTACAAATTGTATGAGTAAATGCACTATCAATGACGTATATTTTACAAAATATTGTAAATGAAATTGCTTGTAGTATTATTTGGTGTCAGACAAAATATTAAAAGAAAAAATGGGTTTAGAAATAAAAGTATATTTATATAATATAAAGGTTATTACGATGCATAATATCAAAACGTATAAAAAAGTTGCAAACGATACTTGGGTGATGCCAGTGTACAGGTGAAACCTTGACGTAGCCGCCATTTGCACCATGTTATTCCGGCCGTTGTCCGGTCACTACCACCGACTTTAGCGGCTTGCAGCTCGTGTCTATTTGAAAGTTTACGATACGTTAGGAAAGATTTGTTCGCTAGTTTCACGCTGATTATGTTCCATAATCTTGTGTTTGTTTTGCAGTTGCCATACCTGCCTCTTATCCTGCTTATAAACATAGGATGTAATGATGTGTGTGGGACTAGCTGTAAAGGTACGTTTTAATTTGATATTATTTATTGATTCATGTTATTTATAATGTTTATTTATGAATGCCTGGATCGTTACATGTTAACGATAGTGGACAGTGTACAGACAAAGTTCTAATTTTGGGAAGGTTGTATGCATAGTATACTCGGTGGTATGAGTATATCTTAGAGCGTGTGAGGCCGAGGACAATAATTGTATAGACTCAAAATAATGTCGTTCTTAGGCATGTTGGGAGAAAACGACATTATTGTGTGTACGGGCATATTAAAATTGATCAATTTCAGTACCTTTACAAATTTTCAACATTGGGAGTTGATTAGTTTTGATTAATTTCCAGTCCTCAAAATATTAATTGTTTTGATTGGAAATGTAATAATCTATTCTGCAGTTTGTAATCATATATATATCTGGCAACGTTTCGTTCCTTTGATATAATGGTAGAGAACTGTTTGTACACATTATTTTGTAATGATCCCCGGGATTAATAATAATGATAATAACGGTTATTTATATAGCGCTATTCCCGTGGGCATCATAGTGCTTTTACACGATGTTTATTACCCCGGTCAACGGATACTACACTGCAATCATTCCTGCAAAATTACTGCACATGTTCCACTCCCAATGGAGTATTCCAGTCAGTCACCTGTTAGGCGCACATAGTGCTATTAAGGAAACTCATTCCCATCCTTCCGGGATAAAATCATCCTTTCAATCAAATCATTAATCTCTCAATAAAAAAGAGAACATTTTAAGAAAAAAACAAAAAGGTTTCATACTGTTATTATAGTAAGCGGAAACAAAAAACAGACATGAAGTTTCCTTTATAGATGATTATAGACAAGTATGGAAGACAAAGTTATAACATTATATTTTAATAATGCGAATACAGATGTATTTCCTCGAACTGCGTGCGGAGGGCACGACAACATGTTCGTGTTCAACATGTCCTGCTACCGATTCGTGACCGATGAAGTGAACATGGCGACCGCCAGGAGCGAGTGCGAGTCCCAGCCCGGCTTCCACCTCGTATTCATCCAGACGAGCGGCGAGCAGAACTTCATCGATAGCAAGATCGCCGAGGTCACCCCGTCACGCGACTACTGGATCGGCGTCGAGAAGGTTTGTTAAGCACTAGATTAACCCATTCACTATTCTGAAACATGGTATGACGTTATAAATCTATGGATATGATACTATCTCGTATCATAGGTTAACACTCCAGGGCCCCGTTGCAGAAAGAGATACAATCGATTGTAAGCTAGGATTGATCGTAAGTCAGAAAATTAGCGCGTTTCAATCAATCAGATTTGCGCATCTAGCACACGTGATCTGACTTACGATTTATTGCAACTTACAATCGATTGTTTCTCTTTCTGCAACGGGGCCCTGGGCCCCGTTGCAGAAAGAGATGTAATCGATTGTACAGTTGCAATTAATTGTAAGTCTGAACTTAAAGGAGGGGGGAAATCCCGGCTTTTATTCAGGTTTATAGCTTTAAATATGTGCCTTTATTGATATACCACACTCTTTTTTTCAAAGAAATCCTTAAGTTGGGGAAAAAGGGTAAATTTCATGCAACTTTTTTGCTTTATTTCGCATCGGCGTTCCATGCTCCTAAAAAAAAGTCATTTATAGCAGAGCGGAAATGTGCGCACGTGTCACCCGATTCATGACATCACATGCAGACCGCAACGCGGAGGAATGTGCATTGTTTACATGCAGAGCCTATGACTTGCTTGTAAAACAAACTCGTTTTTGCTTGTAAATTGAGGTTTTACTGAAAATGCTTAAGAATTGCTAAGAAATGAATTGTAGCAGGATGCAGCTACACATCTGAGTGTATATCGTCCATGATATAAACCTGAACAAATGTTTGCAAATATTGAAACAAATAGAAATAATATCTCTGTGTCAACGTGAGTATTGCACTCAGCGTGTACGTCTATGACCGAGCTAAACTGCGATTGCCTGCAGGTGACGTCACAAAGATGACGTAATTTTGTGTTCGCCCGGGACTCAGTTTTTTTTTACGGGGGTTCCGAAAGTGAATTTACAAGTTGATTTTGTTTATTTTACCGGGTTTTCCCACGAGGAAAATATGTTTGTATTAGTAATCTTCATGAAAATCTACCTTAGATACAGTAAAACACAATTTTGGGGCAGTTTTCTTGTCACCATACCTTTAATAGTTTTTCATTACCTCACGACAAAATCATTTCTCGAAACTGAACCATCCCTTTAAAGGTGAACGAAACTCAAGTTTGGATGGACGGGAGCAAGATCTCGTACAGCAATTGGGGCTTGTTTGACGAGGGTGGAAACTGCTTTCGGTGTAAGGCCAGCGACAGCCTGTGGCACGACCGGGACTGCAGCCTGGGCTTCGGCTACGTGTGCGAACGGACGATCGGTATGTAATTCTCATGATTACAGTCAAACATGTGTGGGGTAAAGTTACCGTTTAAGATAAACAAGACAAGTGGCCAATCAGGATAGGTTACCTCTATACCGTGCGTATACAAAAAAAAACGTTACACTTTTGAAAAATTTGTCACAATTACATTTAAAAATGTATAAAAGATTTGTTCATGTTGATAGATGCCCAATAGTCTCTTCTATCAGGTGCCACTAACAAAACAAATTTTTGTTCACGTTTGGGTGAGCACTGACCGTTTTTGTCCAGAGTGTGAAAAATGACTTGCGCCAATCTAAATAAGTACTCCCATTAAAACAAATTGCTCTTTTGCATAAATTTAGGATTATTTTATGATAATCTAGGAATTTTCTAGCATAAAGCAATGAAATCATTAACAATTATGGCAATAAGAGCAATTTGTTTGAATGGGAGTACTTATTCGGACTGCTGGTTTAATTTCCTCTCTTCTTTCAATTTGGCGCAAGTCATTTTTCACACTCTGGACAAAACAGTCAGTGTTCGCCCAAGCGGGAACGAAAATTTGTTTTGTTAGTGGCACTTGATAGATGAGAATATTGGGCATCTATCGACATGAACAAATTTTCGAAATATTTTGAAATGTAAATTTGACAGATTTTTCAAAAGGTAACTTTTTTGTATACGCACTGTATACAGGGTTATTAACAGTGTACCTAATGTAAACAAGGAAAGTTGCCACTTTCAACAATTGAACTCTACATAATACAGCCCCGGGAGTTCTGAAAACAACCATATTTGGGCGAAATTCGCCTCAAACTCGGGCGAATTCATGTCATATTCAGGCAAAGTAATGTCACATTCGGGCAAACTCGTGTCATATTTGGGCAAACTTGTGTTACATTCTGGCAAAATCATGTCATTTCTGGGCTGCATCAAAGTTGAGAGTACACTTATTTCCTGCTTGTCAGGTGAAAACGGGAAGGATAATTTATTATTCAGGCCAAAGACCTCAGCACCCCCGGATCAAATATCACCCTACGCCCGTGATTGTAGATAACCCAAACTTGCATTTCAGCACCTCAGCACCCCCGGATAAAATATCACCCTACGCCCGTGATTGTAGATAACCCAAACTTGCATTTCGCAGCATTTACGTATATGAAAACTTGTGAATAGAATTTGAATAGTCATGTCCGAAAATTGCTCATAATGTCCCCAAAGTGAATTCAAAATCAAATCTTTTGTTCATATTCAAAGAGTAATTGATCCCAAATATGGCGTACTAATGTACTCATTTGAATTTCCCTCCGACAATTAGAATGAGAATGATTCAAAAATTAAACAATCGAAAGATTCTCCAAGGTTTTTGTGAATTAGGGAGCCTACAGGTTAAGCAGCCAATGAGTCTGTGAAGATATCCTATGATGATGTTCTTGCCCGACACATTGCCAGATCAGAAAGTAGTATGTACAAAAGCTAAATGCACTCATATTCCATTGCCCCGTTGCCACCACAGCGGCCACTTTTCTCGTTTCCACAAGGTGGTCACTATACACAGGTTTTGTAAGTCAGATCATGTGTTCTGAATGCACACATCTGATTGGGTGAAATGCGGAAACTTCCTGACTTACAATTAATTGTAACTTACAATCGATTGTATCTCTTTCTGCAACGGGACCCATGTCTGAACATTGATGGATACGATTACAGCTTCTAAATGTATGTTTGTTTTCGGTTTCTTTTCTTTTAAGACTGCTTATAAATATGTTACTTAAATCGTTTATATGATGAAAACGCTTATTTGTTTCATCTTTCTTAATACAAATATGGGTGTATTTTCTTCACGTCCTCTATATCATTCTTTTTATTTTCGGCATAATAAATCATCGTATTCGAGTTGTCATTTCATACATTCGAACCATTATAATTATATGCCTATAATTGTAATGTTTTCACCAACTGTTCGAACGTAGTATTGTACTTTCTACTAATCATGTTATAATGTTATGGTCCTACTATAGCATACCTCCTTACGTTTCCTTTCCGTTTGACATCCGGAATGCACTAGCGGGAAACGAAATGATGGACCTCGCCTCTGTTTTTCTCGTGAAACTAAATGTCATATCACTCTAAATTACAAGGATTTAAAATTAAATCTATTAGATTTACTTTTAAATCTTTCTTCGGCTGTGGTTAGGGACCAGCCGATCATGATTTAAAATAAATCTTTTGTTGGATTTAAAAAATATAAATCCAGATAGATTAAAAATGAAGCCCTTTTGGATTTGTTTTATGTTAATCTTATTAGGCCCCAGGCGAGTTCATGGCATCCTAATGAATTATTCATAATCAGTGATGCAGGCCACAATTTTCAGTTTTTAGTTTACTGTGCATGATACATTTAGTAAATAAAGCGCTACTCATCAATTATCATGGCAAAAGAAAAAATAGAAGACTAAGAGAGGATTCGAACCCGTGACACCGAGCGTGGAGGTCCACCGCGTGACCACTACGCTACGTAAATCGATGATGGAAAGAGTGGTCTCATTGTAATCATATCCTTAACTCTAACCAAAACCGTAATCCTAGTTATGAATATTCATGAGTATAAAACTAAGAAAACTGAGCTTCAGAATACCGCAGTAGGTCACGTGTGAAATATCTCTGTTCTCATTCGTCAAATCTCCGATAACCTGGCGTTATTTTCCAATCCTTTGATGGATTGAAAATCACACCTTGGCCTTCGATTAACAATTGCTTTCGCGCGACTTTTTAAGTCTCCATAGATTTACAAATAATCTAAGTGTATTTATATTTGTTTTAATCCAAGCTACGATTTAGATTTTAAATCTCTGTAATTTAGAGTGTAGAACTTCCCAATGGGTTCCCAATTTGCTAGATACTAACTGTTTCGCCACATGTTGGTCGGATAGGAAACGGAATGAGAAGAGGTACAGTGGGAATATGCCATAAACCATTGTAGATACTTTCTTGCAGATCAAATTTGCTCCGAGAACTACCGGCTGTTACACCGCCACGCTGCCCTGGACGCTGGTTACGTGACCGCCACACACCGGGCGAGGTCGCCGGTACGGTGCGCTATGCACTGCACCCGCTTCCCTGAGTGTGGTTACTTCTCCTTTATCAGCGCAACGTCGGAGTGTCTGCTGGGGAGCGCGCCCGCCAGTGGGGCGGTGAGCTTTACTGCCAGTGACGGCGTCAAATCGTACGCCATGAACTAACTCATTGACTATTGCGCCAGGTTGCCGGTTGGTCCTGCATTAAATCGTATGGGGATTACAACATCTAGTAGGGAGCTGATTAACCTGTTAACATATATCCTATTTATCTTCATATTTCATATGAAACATGTTAAATAATGATGCCGATGCATCCTTTATGGGTGTGTTTTTCGCACATTGTTTTTGTACAGCTTTTGTTTCACTGTTGTTAAAAGATAAGGGGGTGTTTCACGATGATTCAAAATCGGAATAACACTAAAGATGAACTTAAAGGGACATTTTCCCTAACATATAATCACCTTTGATTCTGTTCTCTAAACATTAAAACACAATTTCATGCAAATACGACCAACATTGGCCTTTTGAGCAAGGGATGAGCATCATTCAAAGTCACTCGCTGTACGGGATAATCCCATTCATCGCGAACACCAAGGAGGCTGCCATTGATGTTTATGAAACTCGGATCGCTCTAAAATGTGACGTCAAACCCGAACTACTCTTTTTGTTGGCTCACGTTTTGCATTGTGTTTGTGCACAAACCCCGCGAGCTGCGAGAGCTAACAAAAAGAGGCGGAGCTTGTTTGTTCGGGTTTGACGTAGCATTTCGGCGCGAACAATTCAAAATCCCGGTTTCAAACACTATAATGGCAGTCTTCATGCTATACGCGATGAATGGGAATAGCCCATACAGCGATTGACTTTGAATGATGCCCCTACTTAGTTCAGAGGGCAAACATTGGACATATTTGCATGAAATTATGTTTTAATGTGTAGAGCAATTAATCAAAGGTAAATAGATGATGGGGAAAATTTCCCTTTAAAGGGGTAGTACAGTTTTGGTAAGGCTGAACTTTATTAACCAAACCTGGACAGTAACATTATAAACTAATAGTTATAACTCCACCATGCTCGAAAAGTAAACAAAATTACAAACGACTAAGTAAAAAGCCCGTTATCATTCAAAAAGAGCCATTAAAACACAAGAGGGCGCTTTCTTAAGAGGCATTGGTTTCAACAATTTTTCATACAAAATTATGCATGTGATGTTTTATTTATATAATGATTAAATAGAGAGATCATCAACAACTATTTAAAAAACACTTTTGAAAATTTTGGAAAACGTGCAAGCATTTTTTTTTTTTTTTTAATCATCTAATTATTTGGGCCCCAAATGATTATAAGATCAGATATATTGATTGATATTTCAGCCGTTTCTGGGTCGATTTTGACCAAATAAAGTTGATTATGTTATTTAAACATTACACCGATAGCATTTGTATATATCTCACAAATATATTATTACTATAAACGCCCTCTCAACTAAAACTTTACTATCATTTTAAAGTACTTTCACATCTTGGTGAATCATATTTGTGTGTATATAACATCATAATGAGCGGGTTTGTATGTATAGGCAAAGTACGTTTTTATACAAGATAATGTAATGACATTAATTTAGTGTGTATATAGGTATCGCTATTTCATGTACTATACGTATAATGTGAATTTAAAAATGTATCCATTTATTAGGAAATTGAATAAGCAAATAACATGCTTTGACATATCAGAGGCACACGTAATGACCATTGGCAAACGAGTTATACTAAGCATAGAAACATAATTATTTTTATATTGTGCATTGTTTAATTCATATCAGACCGAAAACAATGGTTTGTTATTTTTGTTTCCATCTACATATTTGTAATTGATTTCTTAATCATAACTATACTCGGTACGTTACTATTGCATCGTTTTCGGTCAGAAAGAAATATCAGAGTGATTACACTTATGATGCAAGGGAGACAAAGTCTGTGGGGATCGTTATAAAGTCGTCGAGTTGGAGACCGCTCATTGCAATAATCATGGGAGATTTATGATCCACCGTTGCTAGGTTCCGTAGTGGATCCTAATCACTCATAATTAATTTAATTGGAACCAGGTTCCGCTTCAAAATAACACCCGACTCCACCACTTTCCAGTGGCGCATAATTATGGCTCGGGGGAGGGCCTAGGGCCATATATTGCCCCTAGCAAATTATTGATACCCCTAGAAAAAAATAATAACAACCGAATCGGCCAAAAAGTAATTATGAAATCAATGAATATTGTAATTTGGGGCCAAATTAAGTCATTATAAAGTAAATACATCATGTTTAATCATTTTCGGCGAAATTTTTGTCAAAACTGGGACATATTCTAGCTACGCCACAACCCTTTTCCTATTATCAAGTCAATGATTCTCACCACAGAATCATCACGCGTTATTTGTCCAGTGCGGCGTGACCCACGATGAGAATTAATGAACGAAGTTCAATATAGGTTATGTTTATTGTTTTTATTAGCTGAATTATTATTTTGTCTACCTTCAGCCCGCGTGTACTGGCCTCATGACGTGCTTGGCGTAAAGAATGACAAAAGTACGTGTACAATCTGTATATAATTACTTTGTGTTTGTTGAGATTCCGTGAATGTTACATTTTCAAAAATCGAAATGAAACGTATCAATGAATTACTTGCTTTAAAATCAGTAATGATTATGTAGACGTTATGAAAAAAATCATATCTGTATTATAAATTATATTGGGGAAAGTACGACTCTAGAGAAAACATTGTATTGTATTATGCCAATGCTTCAATCCATAGGGAGTCTGTATGAATATTTTGTCGCATCTTTAAATAAAGGTCAGTGTTAAAAGACATGTAGTTAAAACCCTGATATTTGAAGCGGTACATTGATTTTATTAATAATTATGTGGACTATTCTAAAACAAAATGAATCGAACGGTTGTAATTAATACGTCAGTCATTTTGAGGTCATACAACAGACGTCATTTGATTTGCAGAAGGCAAAACGAATTAGCTCTATACATCAATGTTATTGATGAAACGTTTATTATGACCACCACGTCCTAATTGTCTTAATCATGAACCTTGAGACTACCGTGAACTTAGCAAACCCTATTTAGGCAGATGTGTAGATGAGGTATGTAGGGGCGGGGGCAAAGGTGGGGGGGGGGTAATTTTGGAAATGTTGCCCTCCCCAAGGTCCCTCTTACCATGCTTACAAGAAAATAAATTAAGAAGTGAATTGGACGTGTTTATCGTATTTATGATATCAACTGTGTATAATCCTTGTTGTGGGAAACATAACCACCAACAACCCCCTTCTCTCCCAAATAGCACCATTTTATTGTGGAGGGGAAACGCCCATTGGGCGTTTGTTCGCCTCGTTCACAAACTAGATCTTCTTTTTCTGACACTATTTGAAATTTAAGACCCTGATCAATTTCAGTACCCTTAAAGGTCCCCTGACATGCAAATTCATATTGATTAATGCCTATCTGTATTAGTTTACACAGATCAAATATTTGTTAACCATAATATGACCTATTATATTTTGTATATTCTTTAACATTTTAGCAATTGTTTACTTAAGTCCTTCTTCTTTTAAAAATACTCTCCAGAGTGAAATTGCCCCTTGACATTATATACTTGTAATTGCAATATATTAAACACAGTCTTGTAACATCACACGTATTTTTGTTAGTGTGAAGTTGACGACCTCATGTTGATGTTTAATTTATTGTTTTCCGTGCAATTAAAATTTGAATAAAAATGCAATAATATAAAGGTTATTCACTCCGTACTATTTAACGATTCAATAATCAATCGATCCTATGTCTCTGAACTTGAACCCATCCAACGTATTCAAGAACTCGTCAATCACTACGAAATAATTGAAGGATAAATATTATCGCACAAGGAAGGCGAAATATAATTTCCGAACTTGAAGGTACATCTGCAATAAAAACGTACCTTTTATGACAAGAAGGTTGTAAAAAGGCTTTTACAATTTCGGATATTTAATTTACGATGGAAATATACATGTTTGTCCTCTCATCAACCTGTTGAGGAATGTTCTGTATATATATTATGTTTAGTGCTAGTGAGTGTGATCACCTTTATTAAATGTTACCTGTTGCCACATCAGATCCCTGATATTTTCGTAACACTTACAACCTTATTTTCAAAAGGGTCCGAACTCGCGCAGCAACATAAACCGTGTATCGACTTATATTACATGTATAATTGTCTGATTTCGGTATTTCTGGATTCTCAGAATTTTAAGATGATCCATTAACTTTATATTTATCCCCAAAATGATATTTGATACCTCAATCATATATATACCAATATCATTGACAGTTTCTTTAGAACGATATGTGGTCGAATTTTCATAAAGTATAATGGATCACTTTAAAGAGACTTAGTAACATTGTCCAAATCCTCAAATTCCAATTGGAAAGGTTTCGGGTTTTCAAATTTCCATATCGTTCAAAAGATATTTACGATTGATTGAAGTGTTCGGATATGAAATTATCTACGGGACCTTTTCAGCCGTATACAAAGTAAGTGCAATGAGTAAGTGAATATCACTTTGCATTTTCGCTCATTTCTCGGCCAAATAACATCCAACTAACTTGAAAGTTGCACACATTACAAAATAACTGTATGGACATATCAGATCACACCGCTACACATGTTATTAACCACGCATCACTTCTTGCACTTGTCAACAAAGTTACTAGATCCCTTTAACCTTTCCGGTTATATAACTACTTTCAAAGCAAATTTTAAAAAGGGTCAGTGAGAAATCCAGCAACGACATAGACAGTACATTGACAAAGTCAACTATTTCCTCTATTTTATTAGCTTTACATTTGGCGACTTTATAACGGCTTGCTGGCACCAGGTTACACAAATCATGCTATCATGTGAAAATTGTTAAAACATGAAAAAAAAGGTTATCGTTTTTTTTCATGAATAAACGCAAATTAATTAAATATTATATACACTCATATCATTGATTTTGACCGTCTGTGATTGATTTTGTAATGTATGCAATATTAACTGTAATCTGCATCCGTGTCGTACATTATTTAGCACAAGTAATGTGTGTGTGTGTGTGTGTTTGTTTGTGTTTGTATGTGTGTGTGTGCGTGTGTGTATGTGTGTGTGTGTGTGTGTATGTGTATGTATGTGTGTGTTTTTTTTTTTTTTTTAACTGGACGAATAATGTGGCTTAAACGTCTTTGTATGGGGATAAGCATTTAGGATGGAAGGTTTACTTTGATTATTGTTGTAGATCAGTAGGAGGAAGGTTTGTGTTTGTATGTGACTATGATATTCATAAGATGGATTTTATTTATTTATTTATTTATTTGTTTTATTTATTTTATACTGCAGGGTATAAAAAGAAGTTCAGCCCTTCTATGTAGACATTTTGAAAGTTTGGCAAGATATAGAAAATTGTGGACACTTTGAAAATGAAAAAATGAATCCCATTGTTTTTAATGATAGACATGTGTGCTTAAAAAATAGAATGATCTTTGATCAAGATTTATTACAGCGAGGTATAAGTAAGGTGTCTGATATAATGTTGAATGGTAGTTTGAGATCTGTTGCTCACTTTTTAGGCTTGGGAATAAAAGGTGAAGGATTATTAAAGATTCATGATATTGTTGGTGCATTGCCTATTCAATGGAAAGATGGTAAAGCTATGAGCGACTATATTCAAGTAGATATTCGAATATTTGAAATTAGATTAAAAGTTTCAGGATATACAGGAATGTTAATTGATTTAAAATCTCTAGAGGCATATGTATGAATATTTAGTTAAAAATCTTCAAAAGGAATATAATTTGTGTATTGGGGATGGACATACTAATTTTGATTATAGTAATGAAGAATTGAAGAATATATTTTTAAGATTAAAGAGCGCAGTTTTGGGGGGTAAGCTGAGAGAATTTCAATATAAATTATTGCATAGGGCACTATATACAAACAAACATTTATTTAGGTTTGGATTTGTTATTGATAACTTATGCTCTTTTTGTAAAAATGAGATTGAGACATATTCACATTTATTTTTTAAATGCTTATACGTACAAAGGTTTTGGTTAGATATGATAGAATATTTTGATTTGATTGAAATTAGGAATGTTGATTGGAAAATAATTTTTGTAGGACTGGCAGGTAGATCGTATAGAGTTAAGTATTGTAACTCTACTATTTTGTTTGTTAAAGCATACTATTTACTCTTTTAGAATAAAAGGTGTACTTCCTTCTGTACGGAAAGTACAGAAAATTATTTTGGATTATGAAGAAGAAGAAAAAACGTTGCTATTAAAAAGGGTAAATTAGGGGTTCACTTACAATAATGGGAACACCATAAAATACATGTAGCATGATTAATTTTATTTTGTTAGTATTATAGGGAATTTGTTAATTACTATTAAAGTGATCCAAGTAAAGTGTCTAACTCCACACAAATTATTTGGAGCTTCCTCGTTTCTCTTCTGTCGTGTTGTTTAGCTTATGGTAAGAGAAGAATAAAATAGGGTTAGATTTTTTCAAATGTCCCTTTAGTATGAAGATAATTATCATTGAAAATCATCATCTCAAAACCGTTGCCCAACTGTTTTGGTAAAAAGTACAATAGCTAAACACGCCCGGCCGGCGCGCCACGCGATCACGCACCCAGGCCGGCTAGACAGGGCAGCGCAACGAGTCGATGTATCCCACGATTATTACTGCGACAAATCTACGGCAGGCCATCAGTATTCGGTGATAAAATATTAACTAAATATTCGTTTTTTTCACTAGGTAAACAGTGTTCGTTTTCTTTCAAACTTTCACAAATCTTTCAATTGTATTTTACACTGATATTGATATAGGATTGAAGTCTCAAATCTCATTTTGTGCAATATCTGACACTTTACAGGGATCACTTTAAGGTTTTGGGTCTTTCTTCTCTTTAGTTGAATGTGACAGCTTCCTATATTGTTAATTCATTTCTCTTTAGGTTGAAATCAAAATGAGCAGATATACTGGAATGGGTGTCTGAGGTGTGTGACTGTGGTGTGATCAGTGGTTGGGTGGGGATGGGTTTTTTCTTGGGCTAAAGGGAGGGGGGGGGGGGGGGTAAAAGAGCATGTTTTAGTTCCTTTTATCTTTAGTTATATAACCTCCATTATGTTTATTCCATGAAGTCAGGAAATTGAATATACAGTTGATTTGTAATTGCTTATGTATGTAAGGTAACCATTTCTACTTTTTAGTAAGTATATTCAATTGTAAATGTTATATAATTTGGAGGAATAAAAATCACTTTAAAAAAAAAGTGTGTATGGCTTTGGGGGATAGCCCCCCCCCCCCCCCACACTTCTTGGGAAATATGCCCGTGATTACAAGATATGGGGTAAAGAATCTTTGGAATGCCAGAATAACACATTATTAATTTACCTTCACAAAATTCTTGATTTTCTTTACATAATTTGGGAACACACACACACACACGCATACACACACACACACACACACACGCGCGCACACACACACACACACACCCACACACACCAACACACACACACACACACACACACACACACACATACTCGGGAATTAACCCTGAGAGATATAGAAGAACAATTTCGCAGCAACAATTATATTATTTGTGTATAAATTTGTCTAGGTTTGTAATTCCTTAAAATAATTAGATGCATCGCGTGATACTAGTATTTGATTATGAGTCATTTGATCTTACTGGGATGAGAACAAAAATGAAATCGATCAAATTGTCAAGTTAAGCCCGGCGCAGACAGAGCCGACTCGACTGGTTGTCATTCCGATCGGCTCAGTTTTCAGTGCCTCGCGACACACATTTTGCCAGTCGAGAGACAGTCGGATGCCAGTTGGGGCCGATTCAACGCGATAAATCTGCTCCGACCGACCGGGCCCAACTCTAGCCTGATTGAAACCAGTCGGGTCGGGTCGAGTCGGCTCTGTCTGCGCCGGGCTTTAGTGAAAGGGTGACTGATGACCGAATAAGACGCCAAGGATCATAGCAGACATAAAACAAATACAATCGATTTCCAAAATGCCAATATAGAACATGCGTGGTAACAGTGGGTTTCAGGGATAAAAAAAGGAACCACGAAATGTATATATAATTACAAATATGAACATAATACGTTATGTAAAAGGGATCTAGTAACTTTCTTGGCATGTGCAAAGACTGGCAAATGGTTGATAAATGTAATGTGTATTTTTGTGAGCTGATGTGTCGCCTTAATTATGAGTGAAAACTTCACGTTAAATGGATGTCATATGGCTGGGTAATGAGCAAAAAAATGCAAAGTAATATTTGCATACTCATTGCACTGACTATGTTATACACAGTTATAACTTTCCAGTGGATAATTTCAAATTCGAACTCATCAATCGCAAATATATTTGTTCAGGAAGGGAAATTTCAAAACTAAAACATGTTCCATGCTTCTGTTGATAATACGAATAGCCTACAACAGGATATGAGAGAACCACTACAGTTTTGTGGATTTGAACAATGCTACTAGATTCCTTTAAATATGTACCAGTCATGTGAAACATTCGTTAATCCTTTTTCATGCAATACAATATAAGTCTGCTTATCCCCTTTCTCCCCTTTAACCTATACTGCAATGCACTTTCTGTGTGTTGATACAGTGTTGCCGTGGTCATATCATGACATCAAACAAACAGCCTAATTTTTAAAAAGTCAGACAGGCAAATTGTCGACACTTCATTTCTATTTCCTTTGCACTTTTTAAGCACACATATTCGTCGATGCTCGAAATGTCACGGGATATGAAAGTGGTGGTAATAATCGCGATACACGCATGTATAGATACAGGGAAACTATATAACTCATACTGTGAATGTATATTGTAGTTCATACTGTTGTATTACACCAATCACGACTAATATAATTGCATCATTGACACCTTACCACCCCCTTTCCCCGCTTATTGGAATTACTGCCCCTCCCCCTTTGTCCCCACATATGGACCTAATAGTAACATTGTACAAATCCTCAAAATCTAATTGGAATTCTAGCGTTTCCCTCATGCCTTGTTGTATTCGTATTAACAATAAAAGCATGGGACAAATTTCCCTTTCGTTAAGAAGATATTTACGATTGAAGTGTTCAGATGGTAAATTATCCACTGGACTGAGAGAACCGTGTACAAAGTGAGTGCAATTAGTTAGTGAATATCACTTTGCATTTGTGCTCATTACTCGGCCATAACGTCCGTTTAACTTGAAATTTTCACACAACACCCAGTGGACATATCAGATAACAGCAATATACATTATTTCAACCACTTATCACTTTTTGCACATGTCTACAAAGTTACTAGATCCCTTTAAGGCATCAATACCATTGCATTATTAATAACAGGTCGTGATTATTAATGATGGGAATTTCGTGAAAAATAATGGGCCTTTTATAGTCATACGAGACGCATGACCAGTCGCCGATCAATCACCGACCACCGATCGGTTACAAGGGAGTGATTACTACATTTCCTTATTAGCATGAATATTAATATAATTTGATGAAGTCTTAATTTAATTAGATACAATTTAAAGAAATTATACACCGAATGGAATAATGAAGCGTGTTTACACGTTTCATTCAATGAACCATTTTGTGAATAATGTAATTTCATTGTCAAAATGAAAATGGTGCTTTTAATCACCAATCTCGAATGTGCTCTGCCGGAAAGTAAATTAAATGTTGACATAATCTGAGAATCGAGTTAGATTTCAATTAGTTTCCGTCCATCATACCCCTTTCCATCAAAAAGTTAATCGATCTCTTTCAGAAAATGCAAATATGCTTCCCCGTGGATACCAAAATATTTGCGAAGCGCAAAAATAAGTCGAACGCCTAATTAAGTTATGTGGTATTTGAAGAAGAAAAAAAGTTCTATATACATATAGCGAATTGACCAATGATTACCCGTGGCCATGATCATAGGCGTACCCAGGGGAGGGAGGGGGATGGTTGTGGGTTCAACTTCCCCCCCCCCCCCCCTTACCACTTTTAACGGGTCTCGAGTCCACTTTTTAGCGGTCTCGACCATCATAACCAATGGTCTCGGCCCCCGGGACACAACTTAACAAGTGGTCTCGGTCTCGAAAATTGTTGACGGAGCTCGGTCTTGGCTTCGAAAAATTTGTACGGACACCCCCCCCCCCCCCCCCCCCCCGCGTACACGTCTCTCACCCAGTGTTCTCGGCCTCGGATTTGGACATTTTGGCCGACGAAATACCCCCCCCCCCCCCCCCTCCCTTGAACAAATCCTGGGTATGCTGGTGGCCGGCCATGATCGCATTCGATTCCCTCATCTCGCCTTTCCACACACATACGCCAAGGCAGCAAGGATACACGACTTAATACGTTTGCAATTAGGTAACATCTCGTTACGAACCTCAATTGCCATAACTTCCGAGGTCCTCATTGATATAAGTCCTGTCTCCAGTGTGCAACATCCAGATGATACCACAGTGATTTTCTACATATTTCGGTGTTATAAATCAACCCTCGTCCCTCGGTCATTGCAGTGAAGACGTTATAACCGGTAAGATAAGATGATTTGTCTTATTTTGTTGTATACATCATATTGTATTTAGATGTTTTATTCTGATTTTAGATATAATCAAGTATGTACTTGATAATTAAACAAAATATGGATACAAAATGTGATATGCACACGGTATCGATCCCTGCCGGAAAGAACACACTTATCCACAGTGTGAACAAAGTGTGAACACACTGTGTTTTACAATGTGGACACAAATGTTAAATTCGAGCGTTTTCACAGTGTAAAACCCACTCACTGTGAACACACGGCGACCACACTGTGAACACACTGTGAGGGCACTATCGCTACAGTGTGAAATTACCTGCGTTCACAGTGTGTAAAAAGGTGCGCTCACACTGTGTATCCCAGCAATTTTACAGTGTGTTCACCGTGTATTCACAGTGTGTTCACAGTGTGGGTTGGCTTTCACACTGTGAAAACGCTCGAATTTAACATTGTGGTACACACTGTGAAACACAGTGTGTTCATACTGTGTTCACCTGTGTATGAGTGTATTCTTTCCAGCAGGGATATTATAAGGAATGTAGTCATGTGTACTCATGTGAACAAGATAGATAATACGGTAGCACCATTATAAGAAGGGAGGGATTGGATAGTCCTGAGAAGGACTAGGTAGTCATGAAGAGGACTGTGGTAGTCTTGTTTGAGTTTTTTAGTTCTAAAAGAAGTACAGCGCAGGTATGAGTGTATTGTAAAAGATGCCAGATGATGGGCTCGATGTTTCGAATAGGTTGACTATCCGTCGTCAGGATTTGATATATGTTTGACACTCCTTTTGAATAGGCCCACTTACTTTATTAATTTCCCACAGTCTCGTTCAGCTTTAAATTCATACACTGTACTTAAAAACTAAATAGTTGTATGTTATTTTCTTGAATTCCAGGTCAAACATACTTTGAAGAAGCATTGTCCCGTCTGCAATCAACCAAGAAGCCAACACAGTAGCACCCAGATACCTCTTATTAGTTGGATTTCAAAGGCTTTTTGTAATGAACATATAGCCCACTTCTATCGTCAGATTTGCAGCACGTTGGTTAGAGAAAAAGGATGAACCCTTTAGTAAGTGGAATTTTTTTATTTCACGCAGTTTATTATAAATGATGATAAATTCAATAAAATATAAATGTGTGTATTATTTTTTTTTTTTAATAATATCAATGATATTTAATGCGATTAATTTAATCGCCATAATTATCATTTCAAACAACATAATGTTAATTTGCCAGACGCTGGTATATGACTCATTATATACTGTGTGAATGAATGAAACAAATGTATTCATCAAAACAAATCAAAATACAGTGGCGGGGCAAGGGGGTCGAGCTCAGCAATTTGTTCTTTTTTGAGTGCTCGTTAGCCGTTAGTTGTTTTATGTTTTTGTGTGTGTTTTTTTTTTTTTTTTTTTTTTTTGGGGGGGGGGGGAAGTGAATAGCTAAAATTTAAAAGGCTCTTTACACCACTGTCATATAAACAAATAATCAACAATATATTAATGAAATGAGCTATCAAATAGCCACGTAATATTTACACATGACAAAATAACTTTAATTATAATTGCAAGTTTGTGCACATCTCTATAAACATCAGTGTCATGTTGTGTCATGTTGGTGGTGGTCATGTTCTTGGTATGATGGTTGCTGCAATGACAGGCAACCTCCATCAGGTAATGATGTTCACGGCCTCCATGATAGTCATGAACAATCCTGGAAATATGATTTTTACGTCACGGTCACATCTCGATGTACATAAAGCCTTTCTGCTTAACGTGGTCCCTTTAACCCCGTAACTGCCACGAAAAGGCAACATTCCATATCATAATTTATTACACATTATCTTTACGTGGCTCTTTTGACAAAGGGGCAATTCCACGCCAAATGAGCCAAAAGTGGACAAATCAAATGAGGATTATTTCTGATCTTGTTTATTTTTTCTGGATTATTTTTTCATAAATCATGATCACATAATGATATCTTTCAGTTTACATGATTAAACAAATATTGGGCGTCTCCTGATAGGAGAAACAGACACCATACATGAACCCATACACATGGGACTACACAGTGCCTATTTCTAGATTTTCTTCATTCTTTGCATTGCTTTCTATTATTTTTCTGTTTTAAGGTACCAAATTGGATGATTGGATATCACAATATGTGTTCACATTAAAATTTCATTTTTTTGAGAGCCCTAAAGTATATTTTTAATGAATCATAAACTCTGTCCTTCCGTTACTGTCCTTCCGTTACCGAACAGTGAAGCAATTAACTTATTGTAATTAATATACCAATAGACATATTTTTTTCAAATAAATGTTGTAATACTCTTTGAACATTAGGGAATGGACTATGAGCCAATATAACATGATAGCATTTGAAACTTCACAGAGATTGGATCATAACTAAAGAACTTGAAAATCCATGTCCACTTTGCCGTCCTTCCGTTACCGGCCTCATTAGTGTCCATCTAATAAACGTAATGTAAACAAAAAAATTTAAAAAATAGGAAATCAAAGGTGTCCCACCAAGAGTCTCAGAAATGTTATTTACAATGATGAATCATAAGCAGGATCCTGTAATTATTTGATTAAATTTCAAAAATTGCGTCTGAATGTCCTTCCGTTACCGTGGAATTTCCCAAAGGCTTTATACGTGTAGTACACATGTGTGACTGCGGTATTATGGTGTAATATCTCAATTAGCCACAACAAAATTAACAAAATATATTATATTTACTAGTAATACAAATTGTTTCTTTTAGATGTTCCTCGTGATGCTGTTGCCCTGGATTCATTTGTCCTTAGGAAACACGGATGCTAACTGTGCAGGTTAGTGCTTATTTTTTTTTTTTTTTTTTGTATTAATCATAACTGAATAAAGGCGTGGTATTATGCTAAACGGTTCAATTCTTCCGAAAAAGTTGCATACATATTTTTTGTTTACCAAAACTCATTTTGTTATCGACATTCATTTATCACGGATTTTCGATAAACAACATAATAAATACGGGATATTACTGAAAATAAAATGCCCCTGTAGACAAATAACCATCCCAATAACTGAACATACCTGTTTTATCTTGTTCTGTATAACAGTAATTTCAACAAATTTGCATGTACCTATGTTGTTACAAAATAAAGTGTATTATATTTGTATACCTAATTCCTAATTCCTATTAGTTATATTGGCCTGACCTCTCATCGGTTGCACAACTGTAGTTTAGGCTAAAAGACACAAACTACCAGTAATTGTTTTTAATTATGTCGCACCTGTGGAATTTGTATTTTTGACTCCATCATCAATACAACTCCCTGTGCAAAGGCAGCCACCGATCACCTGTAATGTAATGTAATGTCTTGGATGATCTATGACGCAATATTACTGGTGACCGGTTATTATATGACTGGAATGTCAAGAGACACTTTGTCTGGATGCCTTTGCAGAGTGATTTTAATTGATAACTAACACAAGGGATTGTCAAATTTGACAGGTGCGAAATGGTCGTTTATACGCCGTGACTAAAGTTGTACCACTGATGAGAATTTGGGCGAATGAAATTATCTGGTATATTGGGAGTAACAATCTGCACGATAATGTCTTCCGGCGTTTTTAGATTGTCTAGTTGGCGCTGAGCAGTTCGGGGGATCCTGTTACCACTTCGAATTGACGCGTGCCAACTTCTCCGAGGCCGATGCGACATGTCGGGAGCGGGGTTCTCACTTGGTCTACATAGAGACTATCGACGAGGCCATGTTCTTGAGACAGCGGGCAGCGGCGAGCGCCCCCAATGCGGACTTCTGGATTGGTCTGACGCGCAATAGCGAGGGAGTTCCTGTCTGGCAGGATAATTCAGCGACGACCTACACTCAGTTCACGGATGCTTGGAGTTTCGACGAGGGCACTGCATGTTTCACTCTGAATTACACGCGCCGGTACACGTGGCACGATAAGACCTGCACCGCCCTGGTCGGTTACATCTGTGAAGCGGCCGCGGGTATGTTTACACGTGTTTTTTTTTACTGTTTACAAATACATTGTTTACAAATAAGCTTACAAATAAATGTAAAATTTCGTGTAAATTTACACGTTGTCAGTTGTGAGCTACTAAATAGGTGCGTTCACCGAAGATTCACAATTAAGACAAACACAAAACAGAAGCACCAACCCAACACTTCCTACCATGTAGCTTTTCTTAATTAATCTTAACATGCTTAATGTCAAATACGTCAAAGTTATTTATCATGGTAATTGTCAGTTGAAATAACCACAGAATATGATGTTCAAACTAGAAGATCGCGATTGAATGGAGAGGAGTCTGTACCGTATAGCCTTAGAACGTCCCGCTCTTTTGAGGACATCAATCCATTGGGCTTCCTGTATAATGCCATCATAAATAGAGTTCCTAAGAAGTAATGTCATATTTATACTGCTAGTAAAATATAACGATTGTAAATGAGTTTTCTATTAAATTTGGCTTATTGGTATTGGGTTGAATGAAACTATATGCACGATTGCCTTCTTAAGCGGCTTTTACACATCCAAGGATCTGACAAAGTATTCTAGGATGTGTGGGTAATCCGTCAACGTATCTTGTCGGACATTTTGGGCACTGACACCGTGATTTTGTGAAAGCAATCGCCATGTCTGACTTGCCTGACATTGTTTAGAACCATTAACCATGGTTATGAATATATATTAAATGCTCCGAGCGTTTTGGGTCTTTACTGTAATAAAGCGAAATGTAATATTGGACAATCATCATCATCATCATCGTCATCCTCATCCCCATTATCCTTATCATGAATTATTAATAGATGCGACGTGACACTTCGGCACGCTATAATTATTTGTTACGCGAGATGAGGTGTGGTATAGAACTAATTTATTTCAATGGGGCGGGATCGATATCTTTATTTAATGTGTATCCATTTTAACATCGCCTTGATCATGTTGATTTATTTTTACATACAAGGTATTTCGGCACGAGATGTGAAATGTACCACATAATATGCTACACACATGCCGATTTTCTACGTCGCCGGTAAATGTTGATTCATGTTCTGATCCGTTCTGTTTTACAATTTACAATTCAATACAAAATACATTCCTTTTTGTTTCATATCATATTATATTACACTTACAAGGTCTGATTGGGTGCAGCCCAGGGTGGGAAATGTACGAAGGATCGTGCTACTTGTTTGAAGACTCCGTTGAGAACAGTGAGGTGGCCGGTTGGTCGTGCTTCATGATGGCCACCGGTAGTAGACTGGTCCAGATCGAGACCAGAGCTGAGCAGGAGTTCCTGCAGGAGACGGCGGAAGCCGTGAACCCAACGGTCGAGTACTGGATAGGTAAGGTCAAGCAAACATTATGACCCGAATCTTCATCAGTGATACACCGTTATTCCCTACCTGTTAATGATGGAGGGAAATTGAGCATTCCTATTGGTTGGTTACCGATGCTTAATCCGGTATAGTGCACGTTACTACCTGGTAACGTGCACTATAACATAAATGTATGCACGGTATGTGTGTAAAAACTTCCCATATAGAGCCAAACAAGCCGCGCAGAGGATGGCATGGCCTTGGAGTGCGTAACGTCAAATTCAGTCGCTACGAAATCGCAGAAAAATTGTCCCTAAAAGTGAGAATAACTAAAGGGCTGCGTTCATTTCCATTCCCAAACTTAGCAATATCAAACCACATACCATGCAATTTACGAAACTGCCGAAATTTATTTTGAGAATTACAGTCCAGTTTAACTTTAATTTTTGGTTAAACGTTAAAAAGGTTTGACGAGAGAACTGATCCCGACAACAACATGGTCATTTGGAAGAATGATACAGAGCTGACTTACAGGAACTTCGAGTTCAAGTCCTTTGGGGTTATTCGTGCTTTCGATAGTCTAGTTTAGCTTAAATTTTTGGTTAAATGTTTAACAGATTTGACGAGAGCTCCCGACAACAACAGGGTCATTTGGAAAGAAGATACGGAGCTGACTTACAGGAACTTCGAATAAAAGTCCTTCAATGAGGGTTATTTGTGTTTTCGATAAAGTCCAGTTTAACTTAATTTTTGGTTGAACGTTAAACAGGTTTGACGAGAGATCCCGCCACAAACCGTGTAATCTGGAAGGACGATACGGAGCTGACATACAGGAACTTCGAGTACAAGTCATTCAATGAAGATTCGTCGTGTTTTAGAATGAGTGGCTGGCGAGGCTACGACTGGCACGATCGTCGATGTAATAAGACCTTTAATTACATCTGCGAGCGCCAAGCTAGTAAGTATACACACAAAAAATGTTGTAAACAGGGATCTAGTAACATTGTCCAAATCCTCAAAATCCAATTGGAATTATTGCGGTTCCCTCATACTTTGTTGTTTTCATATTCATATTAACAATAAAAGCATGGGATAGGTTTCGGTTTTTAGAATTTCCCTAACGTTAAAAAGATAGTTACGATTGGAGTGTTCAGAACGTTTAATTATCCACTGGAAAGTTGTAACTGTGTACAAAGTGAGTGCATGAAATGAGTAAGCAAATATTTTGCATTTTCGCTCATTACCCGGCCATGTAATATCCAATCAACGTAAAATGTCCACACAATAGTCAGTGGACCTATCCGATTATAATCATATACATTTCATCAACCATTCATCACTTTCTGCATATGACAACAAAGTTACTAGATCCCTTTAATTCCTAATTGATGTATGAAGACAAGATTCTGTTTATGAGACCGCCTTCGAAATGTCCATTGTTCCTGTCCATTTTGTGTTGGTGTTTGGCAAGTCTAAATCATTGGAGAAAACTTGTAGACATGATATCATGACAGACTGGTAAACACAGATCCACTGACGATATGAAACAAATAAATACTTTCAAAATTTGAAGGAAGGGAATTCATTAAAAAAATCATGTTTATGAAATGGTGTTTATGATAAAGATAAGTTAGTGATTGTAATGATTTAATGTGATGTTTCATGTATAATATGTATTTCTTTATAATTAATTAGAATATGACATACATATGTGATTTTTCTGATATCCAATGTTGTTGTTTTTTTCTTCAAACAACTACTTTATCATTTGTACTGCTATTATACCATTGTCGATTGGCTTTATCTTAACAGAAGCACGATACTGTATTTAGATTACACGTTACGATCCCTCTACGTTGACTGAAAAACCATTACGTTTCATCCACATATTCCCATATTATAGTATGCACTTCGACGGTAGGTGGCGCTAGCACAATATCCCCAACTACTGAGAGTGAGTATGGTTATGGTTTATTAGCCGTTTACACAATAATCCTGTTTGCTATGTTGTGATGGTAACATAACGAATGGCGATACAAATAATAGCATAACTATAAGACACAAAATTAATAGAAAATAATGTAATGAGTATCCGATGACCGAGTTAATGATATTAGAAGCATGGCCCCCTGGGAAAACAGTGTGAAAGCAATCAGGAGGCTATTAACCTGGTTTAAAAAAAAAAAATTATTATCATTTTTATTTTACCGATCTTCATGACTAAATTATTATAAATCATTCTGCCATTACTTTTGTTAATGTTAAAATTGTTATCTATTACATACCATACGTTTACGATTTTCATAATAATCCATTCATGAAATGAAATGTATTGATTGTAACATTTACATCTAGTCTTGTTACACATTACTACTACTATACTATAATCACATATAATGTCCCCTTTTCCTTAGCTCTAATGAGGGCGTCCTACAGTCGTGCCCTACCAGCAGACCTAGCGTTGCCTGATGACCGAATAACCCGAAGCCTTCACGCAGCCTCTCTCATCCGATGTGCCGGATTGTGCCTCAAGCATCTTAGCTGCAGTCACTTCACATACATCCGGGGTGCATCTAGCTGCATGTTGACGGATGCATCCGACATCCACTCATCCGAATTCGTCTACCTATTGGGGGCTCGATCGTATGCCGCTTACGTGTCGTAATACATTTTTACAACTACCGATCTCCATTGAAATGAGGGATATATTGATGGCCACCGAAATTGGCGTTGTGGATACACCACAAAACCATGTACCAGGGCAAAACTATTATGATCTATTAACTTTTTCAAATTGAACCGCAGTCACATAAAGCTTTCACTTTGTTGGTTTACGGTAACTAGAGAATGAAATTTGATTATATTTTTTCAAACCTCTTTCTAATTACGGAGATATTCATAATTTAATGAAAGGCGTTTGTAGATGATACAATATTGCATACATGTTCACCTTTTTCACTAGGTAAGCAGCGTTTTCTTTTAAATAAACTTTTTACACATCATTCGGAAAATATTACAATAAAATTATTAAGTTTCAAAATCCTCTTCTTGAAAATGTATGGATCACTTGTGATATGGCCTATAACTGTGTCCTACTCGATCGTGCAATAACTATATTGGGCAACTAGACGAAATAGGAGTAAAATTCACAATCCCCATTATTGGGTTAAATATAGAAAAGCATTTTTATCCGTATTTTCATATTCAGGAAATTCTAGAATAACAAATATTTATGATTGGCACTATCCAATTTAAAAATGCACAAAAGGGACTTACATTATTTCCTTTTAATTAACGGCGAAAGACAGTGAATTGCATATATTATAAATAAACATCTCACTGTCTCACTGAAATTATATATTGATATTAATTTTGAGTGAAATAAACTTCTGGCACATCTAATTCGTGTTCGAAATAGATCTCCAACAGATGAATATTTTCACTTTAGAACTGTCATTACGATATCGTTTATCAGAATAAAGTCCATCAAAAATGAAGTCAAATGTCCTCGTGTTCCCTGCTGTTGTATTTGTCGTTTACTAAATTGTTTATGAAAAGCTTAATTCCAAAAGGCGCAAAATCCAGTTTTTCAAATTTGGAGTAAAAAGCATGTTTCTTTGTCCAACTTTGTACACATGCCTATAGAATATGAACGTTCCTATGTTGATTTTGATTGTGTAATTTGTCCTAAAATGTTGTCCTAAGATAGCTACGTATAGCTTATTACTGTGCTGATACAGTTCTTAACTAAGCTCTTAATATCATGATTGTATGTTGGTGTTAAGAAGCCGATTACTGGGGGCTGCAACCCCCCTCCCGGCCTCCCCCTCAACAGTCACACATAATGTAGATATAAGTATATGACAAATGGCCCCAAAGTATTAATAAGACATAACTATGTTTAGTTTGCATGTGTTTTTGTTGCTCTAAAATGTCTTTTGTTTGTATCCTCAAATGCAAAAGGTCCCTAGCGTAAGAAGTGGTTACACTCCCTCGTATAGACCTTCCCTACCACCATGCCTACGAAAAGGTCGCTTCGCTTCTTCGCCACGTGACCCACAAAACTGTGTTCTTTTTTGTGTCATTAGATGGCGGTGCACCTCCATTTAGCACAGAGCGTCTATATAAACCGAACACAAAAAGTAACTTCACCCCTAAGCAATTGCCCATAATTTCATAACCAAGAATCGTTTCAAGATTTCGTCTTGCCAATATATCCATATGGTAGTTAGGAAAACAATGTGTACAAATAAGAGTTAACCATTAATCCATGGTTGAGTGAGCACACATTACAGAAAAAAAAAATCAAAATTCGCAAAAGTATTATCATCATTACAAATTATTGAGAGTTGGAAAATTTTAAAATACACTGTTTTACAATTGCAATTAATGCATTTTACCACATGTGCCATCAAAAAATCAAAATGAATGGAATATCAAACGGCATTGTTTCATAAACCATGATCAATGCATTCCGCCACATGTGCGGATTCACAACAATATACAGGCACGCGCAATACCTTGTGACTTTTGAATTGGGCCATTTTGTCTTTAATCTATGCTCATTCAGCCATAAAGTAATAAATATCTCCGATTTTCGCACATATCGAACATAACAACTGTGCCAATATTGTGGTAAGATGACATCTTGAAACAATAATCGGTTATGAAATTATGGGCAATTGCTTAGGGGTGAAGTTACTTTTTGTGTTCGGATCAATGCACTCTTATTTACACTATTTGATAATACAACTCTTTTTTTTTTTAATACACAAACTTTATTCAGAAAGAAACATAGAAAAGAACGATTCTGAATCATGACTCGCGGTTCAATGAATGGAATGCATGTATCAAATAATCATTTATACACGCACACACACACACACACACACACACACACACACACACACACACACACACACACACACACACACACACACACACACACACACACACACAACATGTGTGACTTCATAATTGCTGTTTTACAGAGTTTAACATGCTCTACGACATGCAACCGTAACGAGCGGACGTGCTTTTCGCGAGCTCCCGACTCTACAGAAATGAGCCGAAAATCTCTACAATAATGAGCCAAATATCTGCACAGTGAGAATGTTATGAAATGAGTAATACTACAACGTCGTCGTACAACCTGAGAAAGAGAAATTCTAGCAATAAAACCAGCAAGATGTCGCTTGCACCGCCCAGCATATCTTCGAACCCTGTATCAACTGGCGGTTTTGGCGGTAACGTTGATCACGTGACCACGCAAAGCGCCAACCCTGGCCCCGCTCGGAGTTCCACGCCAGTCAACACCACTAACAGTGAGTTACTGCAAAGTATGCAGTCCATGTTTTCTCAATTAACGCATGACATGAATGCAAGATTCGACACCGTCAGTAATGACATCAGGCTAATCAAACATGACTTAGCAGAAATGAGGAGTGCAGTGCATGATTTGGAAACAAGTGTCAGCTTCAACGGAGACAAAATCCAATGTATCGAAAAAGAAAGCATACCCAAAGTAAGAGAGGAGTTGGACGCTACAAAGAAAGCATTTGAAGAGAAAATGACCCTTCTCGAGCTTCACAATAGGAAGCAAAACCTTTTGGTTTACGGCGTGAGTGAAGTTAATAACGAAAACATATACACGACCATCAACGATGTTATCTGCCACTTTCTACATATTACGCCAGCTGAGGCCGCTAAAGTTCAACTCGTCAACGCTCATCGACTCCCGGCCCCCCGACATGCAAGTGAAGGTACCGCTCCCCGTCCCATCATTGTTCGTTTCGTCAAGATGTCGGACCGCGACCACCTTCTCGAAGCCTTTGAACGTCGACGTCGCCCCCCGCCCTCCAGTCAACAGACCTTTCCTGGCCCCAACACCCAGCCTCTACAAGCTTCGCAGTCAGCCGCTCAACCCGCGCATCTACCCGGTCAACCTCCAGATCGCTTTGCTCGAGTCACACTTCGGTCAGATCTCCCGCCGGAGATGAAGCGCGAACGCGGACGGCTAGCCACACTTGCCTACAAGATTCGCAAGGAAAACAAGCTGCTCACCAGAATTCGCATCAATGGGACTAAGTTGTACCTGCAAACTCGTCGACCTACAGAAATTGGAGCTCCTAAAACAGCCTGGGCCAACCACCAACTAGGATAAGTAATTTACTTTTACTTTATCTATATTCATCTTATTCAACTTTTGACTCCTCGTATAAACTGGATCGCCTTTTGAACAAAACTGTAATTGTCGATCACTAAAGACAATATTTATATTCATTTAAATTGACTTTTGACTCCTATAAACTGGATCGCTATTTAGCATTATTTTGATTATAACTATTAATTGTCTACTATCAAAGACAATTTTACATTTTATGCAAATTAATTGATATCCACCTTTTCCAAAACTTATTTTGTTTATATTTGTTAAATTTGAACTCTGTGAATAATAGAACATTCAACAAGATTATTTGGAATTAATTAAGTTACTAAATGGACTCTGGAGAAAAATTCCAGCACGCAGACAGTCTTACGTTATTAGTATTAAGTATGTGTTGGTTTTGTTTTATTTTTGATCAAGCAGTAAAATAATGCACAAGTATATTTTTTGTTATGATTATGTTTAATAGTATGTATAAAAATATAAATTCTTCCCGATTCATTTGGTATTATGTCGTGACATATTCTCTTTAATTTGTAATTAGCCCTATCCTTTTGCTTATATGTCATATTTATTTATTTGAATCACTTTATCGATCTATAATGTATCTTTAGTCCAAGCACTTCCATGCATCTTATAACCTCATTAGTCTTCTTATTCCAATAATTCTTTGAACTGCAGGCATATCTATTCATTCATTCTATACTTAAATCATTGAATACAAACTTTATTATTTGCTGATGTGTATTTTATTTTTTTTCCCCATGTATTTTTACATGCCGAGTACCGAAACAATGGCGTCACACTTTCTCCGTATGCCTGGATAACATTCTGAATATCTTGTTTTTGTTTTGTTTTGAGCCCTTTTATTAGGATATAATGGCTGATTGCCTTCTTAGCATGCGATTTATTAACACATTCCTGCTTGCCTGACATTGTCTGGGTCCAGCTTTCCATGGCGACGAAGAGTGTGACGCCAAATGCTGTTGCTCTGTTATTTTGCATAATGCCCTATTGACTTGTATTTAGTCGTCTTTCTATGCAGTGGTCACGACCTTTCACGAGGAGCAACCTGGTTTCGCACTCATTTTGATACGTATATATTTATAGATTATGATATTCTAAATTTTGATTCATTTTGAATCAAAATTGTTTAGATTTATTTATTTTAAGCATCCAAAAGAGCTCCATTCATGGAGTATCACAGAAACCAGGTCGGTTCTCGTGACGGGTTCTCTTTCATCGTGCAATGTTTACACTTTTGAAAACCTTACATTTACCTTATACCTTGAATTTAATACACGACTGATTCGTTTGATGTCGTTTATGCTGCTGTATTTATCTAATGTTTATGATTAATTGCAATTTCATATAATTACTTTCAATAATAATCATTTTTTTAAATTACTTTATTGATACAAGGCAGTTGTAATGTATATACTAGTTGTTTTATTCCATGCAATATTCTTGGGATATTTTGTTCGAATTTCGATATACATATAAAATAGTCATATGCCAATTATTTTGGTTAAATAATGCCTTCTTTTTGTTTCCCGCTCATTTATTTGAGCGCAGAGTGCCAGGTGATGTCGTCACACTCGTTTTGCCTTAGGCAGTAATGATTTTAAAACACCGACTTTTGGTTTGAGATAAGCTGGATGTTGTCGTGGCAATCGATCAATCACACGTATTATGCTTGTCCGACTTTTTTTTGTTTTTTGTTTTTTGTTCCTTGAATCAAGCTGCCTGTGGCAAAGATGAGCTGTGTCACCACACTTCGTTGCTGTATTGTTTGTAACTTTGTACTCTATTTGGTAAATAGATTGACCCGATTTCGCACTTACCGCAATCTATTGTATATTCCTTTGCATTGATGTATGTTACTCTTTAAGTTGTTTTGAAAAGGCAATTCCTTTCATGAAACGATTAGCGACGTCTCCATTATTTTACTTTTGTTGAAATTAGGTCAGTTCTTTCTATGGGTCGTCCTTAATTTGAAATTATTGATGCTTTTGAAAATTGTTATCGCATATTATATTATAGTTACGATATATTCGTTTGGTTTTGAATTATTAGTATTATGTTATTTTGCCATTATACTTAAATTACTTACAATTTGATTTTGTATTTTCGCGCAATATTTCATCTTTTTAGCTACGATTTTCCTTCAACAATTATATATCTTCAATGGGTGCCTCGCTATTAGCACACTGCACCGTTATTATATTGTTTCCTCTCGCTCGTTTTTTCATGCCAACAGTGTCCCAATGTGTGTTCATGTCTATTTTGTATTCGTGTTTTTGTGTCTCTCTTCTTACCAACTGCAAGTGGTGGTTTTCGTTATCCTTTCTTGAGCTCTATTTCTGCACCGATTTTTTTTCTTCTTTTAAGTCATTGTTCAAGCGCTGCAAACTGTATATTGATTATGATATGCTATTTGGTTTTGGTTACTCAGATTTTGTTTTTGTACAGTTATGATGGCTAATTTAGATCACCACTTACCTTTTGAGTCTGTGAGCGACAATGACCTTTTTGATGTATTAAGACCCATTCAAGCTAACAATCAATTTTTTGTTAATCATACAGGAACCCTTGATGAAACTGTTATTGAACATATAAACTCGTCTTCTGAAGAGTTGAACTTGAATTTAGATCACGATGATCCAGCTCAATATTCTTTTACAAAGTATATAACAAATACACAGTTTCATAATATTATTAAAGATTTTAATAATGATACATTCTCTTTATTGCATTTAAATATACGAAGTTTGAATAAACATTTTGATGAATTGCAATCATTTTTAGATACCCCTTCCAATAAACAGCTTTCTTTAATTGGACTAACTGAAACTTGGCTATCTCATGATTCTAACTTACCCTTTCTAATTGATGAATATGATTTTGTCTTTAAAAATAGGCAAGGGAGAGTCGGCGGTGGCGTCGCCTTATATGTGCTTAAATCTTTGAATTATGTTTTGCATGATAATATATCAATAATTAATAATGTTCTTGAGACTCTTTTTATTGAAATTATGAATCCTGGAGGTAAAAATATTATTGTCGGAGTTACTTATCGACCCCCCAATTGTAACCCTAGAGAATTTTTGACGCAATTATCCGACTTATTGCGAAATCCAGTGTTTATAAATAAGGATGTTTTTTTGATGGGGGACTTTAATATAAATTTATTAAATCATGAACATAATAATGTGTCCCAAGAATTTCTCGAGACCCTCCTCTCTGCATCTTTTTTACCTCTTATTTCTAAGCCCACTCGTGTGACAAACTCCTCTTCCTCCTTAATAGATAACATTTTTTCAAATGTCATCCCCCACCCTGATTCTTATATTGTTCTTTCAGACATAACTGACCATTATCCTATTGTGACACATTATACTTTATCTCAATCAATTAATAATAATGACCCACGTTTATTTAGACGAAAAGTCAATAATGAAAAATTAGCTAGTCTTGCTTCTAGTCTTGAACATGTAGATTGGTCTCCTGTTTATGGTGTAGATGAAGTAAATTCTTCTTACGATAATTTTTGTGATATTTTGAATGATCAATTAGATACTTGTATTCCTAAACAAAAAGTTAAACTTAATGATTATAAAAAAACACCAAGGCTTCCTTGGATCACTAAATCGATATTACGTTCTATAAATAGGAAAAATAATCTTTTTTATAAATATAAATTAGATGGCACAGAAAGGTTAAAAATTAAATATACATCTTATAAAAATATTTTGACTAACATTATTCGTTTGGTAAAGAAAAGATATTTTGAAAATATGTTGGCGTTGTATAAACATGATATGAAAAATACTTGGAAAATGATTAAACAGGCAATGAATGTTACTAAAAATAAATCTGACATAACAAAAATTAAGTTTAATAATGAGATTGTTGAGGATCCTAGGGATATAGTAAATATTTTAAATAATTACTTTTCTTCGATTGGTGAAAATCTTGCTGTTAATATTCCCCCATCAAATAAGCATTTTGTTGATTTTTTGGGCCAGCCCAATTCAAACTCTATATTTTTTGTTCCTACTCACAGATATGAAATTTTAGATATTGTTTCGAAACTTAATTCTAAGAAAAGTTCTGGCCATGATGAAATTAATAATTTTATTTTAAAGGGCATTATATCTTCTGTTGTGGATCCTCTCGTTCATATTTTTAATTTGTCTTTATTATATGGCCAGGTACCAAACTCTATGAAAATTGCCAAGGTAATTCCTCTGTTTAAAAAGGGCGATAAATTAGATGTAAATAATTATCGACCGATTTCTTTATTATCCTCTTTTTCAAAAATTTTAGAAAAGATAATCTATTCTCGGACAGTATCCTTTTTAAAAAATAACAATATTTTTTCTAGTCTCCAATTTGGTTTTAGGGAAAAACACAATACTGTACACGCATTATTGTCCTTTATTGAGAAGGTAGCTCATGCAATCGACAAATCGTCTCATACGATAGGTATTTTCCTGGACTTCTCCAAGGCCTTCGACACAATTAACCACGATATTTTACTTTATAAACTTTCACATTATGGTGTACGTGGGTTGGCCTTGGAGTGGTTCAGGAGCTATCTTTCAGACAGAAGGCAGTATGTATTTTTAAATGATAACTCTTCAGCTCCCTGTAATATAAATTGTGGTGTTCCACAAGGTAGTATATTAGGCCCACTTTTATTTATTTTATATATTAATGACTTCTGTCGATCGTCCGAAATTTTGTCATTCGTACTTTTCGCTGATGATACAAATTTGTTTTTTTCCCACACGGATTCTCATAGATTAGTTGAAATTATTAATATTGAATTGAGTCATATTTTATCATGGATTAGAGCGAACAAATTGTCATTGAATCTCCAGAAAACGAAATATATGTTGTTTAGTAAATCTATAGATTCGTTACCGGCTAACATAGTTTTTGAAAACTCCCCATTGGAGCGTGTTTCATTCATTAAATTTCTGGGTGTAACGGTTGATAGTAACCTTTCTTGGAAACATCATATTAATAATATTTGTAAAATTATTTCTCGTAATATTGGTATTATTAATAAAGTAAAAACATGTCTTCCTTTTAATTCACTAATTATGCTTTATAGTTCTTTGATACTCCCATACTTAAATTATGGTCTTTTAGTTTGGGGAAACACACATGAAACTTTATTAGTTAAAGTGTTGTTATTACAAAAGAAGGTTATTCGTATTATTTGTAATTACCCATTTCGCTCCCATACAGACTCTTTATTTTTTGAAAATAAGATACTGAAGGTAAAAGACCTATATTTATTTCAACTCGGTCAATTTATGTATAATTATAATAATAACATGCTACCATCTGTTTTTCAAGAAATGTTTGTTAAAAATAGCTCAGTTCATAATTATCCAACTAGACATTCTGAAGAATTTCATTTACCTCTCTTGCGGACCCTACTTGCTCAAAATACATTTATATATGAAGGTCCTAAATTATGGAATTCTTTAAGTAGTGAAATAAAAAATGCTCCATCGATTAATATTTTTAAGAAAAAATTTAAATTGTTTTTATTACAATCTTATAAACATTATTGAATTATATCTCCCATTTACTCTTATCCCGTGCTTACGTCTTCCTATACAAGGTCATTCTTTATTCTGTACTCGCGGACTCAAAATGTAATCTGATAATATATATTGTGCCTTCTCATGCATTGTTCCTTTCTATTATGCGCAAGTCTTTTTCCTTATTTTCACTTGAACCCCTCTTGCAGCTTATCCTATGCAGCTTATCCTTTACATACATTTGTACCTCCGATCTCTCACTTCCTTTTGGCAGTGTCTAATTGTTTGTATTGTGTGCGTCTTCTCCTATTGTGTGTCATGTAAAGTTCTCTCTTGTTCCATGTTGGTCTTTGTTGGCATCCCCTTTTCCCCTTTTTTCCTCTCTATATTTGATTATGTTGTTGTAGTCTAGAATGTGTTAATTTAAATGTACAATATACCTAACTATTATTTGAGGGGTCCACAATTGTACAAGCATTGCTTTTTAGTGGACCCCTCTTGTTTCCAATATTATGTATATCCCTATTTTGTGCAAATTTATCATTATTCATTTGTAATGTTTTGTTGGAAGCAAGAATAAATTGAAATTAAAAAATTAATTGAAATTAACGCGCGCAAGTCACGTGACACATAGACTTTGTACATGGGCAACATGGCGGAGTGAACCGATTTTTGAAGCTCCCGTAGCCTACTTCTCTACGTCATCGCGTAGTGACCTAGAAATACTTGACCAATCATCATGCTATGCAGTGCGTAGACTATCGCGCCTATTTTCCTGCGCACTGTCCTAGATTTCATCACGCTTATGAGAACAATGAGAGCCATTGTGACGTATGCATATGAACTTGTTTTATTGACCTCGATCCCGTGACGACGCGTTTGAACTACTCTGTGATTGGTTAACTGTAGTTTCCAAGTAGCCCATAATGCAACCAGTTGTAGGCTCTTCCGGTGAGCAAAAATCGCGGCACTCTGGCAGCAGTGACACCCCCCTGCTCCAGAACCACGGCGCATCTAATACGCTTAAAGTCATTGTTATTTTGCGCATACAATCTCAAAGACGCAAAACTGAGTGCGCACCAGCGCTGGCAGTTGCGCACATACGCGATGAATGCGTGCTAGCGCTCCCACGGATGTGCTTATTGGCTGTCTTGGCGTTCTTCTTCATAGGTGAATAGTTTTTACCAACAAGGGCAATCACGTGACTAGAACGTGTGCGCCATAGAGTACTGCACAAATTTGATCGCGTGTGCATTTTGCTTAAACACATGATCTATGGAACGAGCGCGTAACGAACTTTTAGAGTTTTTTTTTTTTACTAACGCCCCGGTCACGTTATTTTGCGAGTTGTCCAAAACTATCGTTTGTCAAATTCAATGGTAAAACGATCTCATGAGGGATATAATATAGTTTATATTCCACATACTAAGAATCTTGCTCTACGATTGGTCAAAAGTTAAAGGGGTATTCCGGGCCTGATAAAACCATTTGTTATTTGAATAAGCAGAATAAGAGGCATAATTGGTGAAAATTTGATCAAAATCGGACAAGAAACACGGGAGTTATACCTATTTGAACATCATGTAGTAATGAGCGATCGTTTCAAAATTGCCGCCATATGCAACATCATTGACGAGCAACTCGCCATGGCTTTAGTACATGAAAATACACTTATTTCTCATTTTCGTTGCTAAAAATTAATTTTTCTCTGCTTGTTTTTACGAATTCATAGAAGAATATCGATGGGCCAACCTCTTTGGAATTTGTAAGCTCATAAATTTGCTTTGTTATTAAGAAAATTTTAATTTTGTAAAATGTCCATGTAGAAGTCAAAATGGCTGCAGCTCGCAAGTGACGTCACGATCGATAGTAATTGCGAACTATACTAAAAATCGGAGCAAAGTTCATCCTGTCATAACTTTTTTATTGCTCTACCGTTTTGGCTCAGATTTTCGATCATGATTCTTCATATTCACTTCACTTTATAGCAAACATCACATTTATGGGGTGGAATTCCCCTTTAATCACGTGATGAAGCATAGTTTCGCCCATCATTGATGGCAGAAGAAATCTTCGTTACACTCTGTAGATATCTTTGGTGAAAGTGTGTTGCACTCACTAGATAAAAAGTACTATCTAGTGAGTGCAACGCACTTTCACTGCGGTTGCATTGACTTGACTGTGGAGCTCGTGTGTGGCTAGTCAAATTCCGTACCCAAATGATGTGGCGGGGTTCTCTATGCGCGCGAATTACAAATTTAATTGTATTCGTTGTGCATACACGTACGTAGCACACTGTTCAAGCTCATACGCTATATGCATGCACTGTGTATGCATACGTATCGTACATAGTATAACATTAACAGTACACGGTTTGCTGCGTTGTTATTGTTTAATTGCTTGTTCTGTTGTTCGACGTAAGATTTGAGTTTTAACGGAGCTGAAATGGAACTTTTTTTGCTTGAGAGTGAAAGTAAAGTGTTCCAAGATTATTGCGAATGCTGGAAACAACATACACATTGGAAATTGGAATAACATTGATGTTGGTAAGTAGATCAAACCTAGTACTACTACTAGTAGTAACAGCTGTAATTAAGACTTGCGTTAGACTAGGGCTAGGCCTGCTTATAAGTTATAGACTAGATCTACCGTTCGATGTGGAATATTAAGCAAATAATCACCTTTTGGTTTCAGGCGATGGCAAACTATCACTTCCTCGGCGATCTGAATGTATACGCTATCTTTCCTCAGCTTCGCTTCGGAAAGATAGCTACATCCAGATCGCCTTGGAAGTGATAGATTGTCCCATCACCTTCACCAACGGTAGTTATTTGCTTATTATCAACCATATGAGCTAGTTGTTGGGGTATCATGTCTAGTTGTAGTTTTCTGGATGATTTTCTTATGGCAGGGGTGTTTGACAGGGTGCGCACCTCTTATTCAGAACTCTACAGGGCTCCGACCAGCAACTACATCTACCATGCAACTTTGCATGTTTGACGTGGGGTAAGCCTAATTATTGGGTTAAAGAAAGTCGCAGTAACGTCCGAACGACGTCCCGGTGAGATTCTACACTGTTTCTGTAAACATTGTGCTATCGGGATGTCGTCAGGACACGTCCGGTGAGAGTCCACCTTGTCTCTGTTGAGATGATGTGATGGGGGTGTCGTCCGGACAACGTCCGGGCGATACTTAATCATATATGGTGGTTAAGGTAATGTGCATTGATGGGAGAAAGTGGCAGTGGGTACTTGTCTGGTTGACGTTGATGGTTTTATTTATGTTTATTATTTATTATATTTATTTTATTATTATATATATATTAATCGCTTCTTTCCCCTCACACTTCAGGCGTTCCTCTCCTAATTGTGATCATCACGGCTGCTGCAAACCCTGGTCTCTATGGCAACGGACCAAACTGCGCGGGAGACGATCGCGGGAATTGCCTGTAATTTTGTTGGTGTCCATCTTATTGGTCTGATGTTCTTTATAGATGAGGGTTCGGCGTATTTGAGGCGATATACTTTATTTGCAACCTACAAGAAATAATATAATTAATATGGATGATAATTATGGTTATGACGATGTTATCAAGATAATGTGATAAATCAATAATCATTAAAAAAAAATTATACAATCAACTTATAATGCAACTAATATACCGTAGTACATTTTTTTTTGAATCACTCTATGTTTATAAATGTTGTTAAAATAACAAGAATATGATGTATTACTTCATAAAGTGTTGTACTTGTATTCGATTTACATTACTAATATTTGTTAATCCAATAAGATTGGCATGACGTCACCGAAAACCATTTGACAAACTCCAGTCGATATTATAGTGGTTGTATAGAATGGTAACTAAACATTACTTTAAAGCCTTAACTTTTCCCTTTCACATATCACAGGCAAACTAAAATCGATATCATGATAATTGTTTTAAGGGTACATTTTAGAAATTGCTTCAATGTTGTAACCTTTCCCATTTTCATAGATCACATAATAAACTTCGATCAATATCATGGTGACTATTTTGTATAGGAAAATAAATAGTACTTTAATGTCAATTCATAAAATATCCTCTTTTAATAAGTGTAACAGGCAAAATTAAATCGATATTATGATGATTGTTTTGGATGATAATTAAACATTCCCTTTTTCATATGTTAGGTGTTGGCTGTCCAGTGCGGATGGCGGAACATGGGCGTTTCTTGGACCCGTTATTCTTGTCCTGACCGTGAGTGACCCTTAAAGTGGCCCTGCCAGCAAAAATTAATCACCTGAAAAAAAACTTCTTTTTGGTCAATATTCAGTCTGGATTTGTATTCAGGCAGCTGCCTGCATTGACAAAAAATGACATGTTTCCAAAAGTTTCAATAAAAGCCTTCAGTTGCAGTGCTAAACCCGCCGATTAAAGAGATCTAGTAACTTTTTCCAAATCCACAGAACGTGCTTTTTCCAAATCCACAGAACGTGCTTAGAACTCTAGTGGTTTGTTGTATAGGTATTACCAATAAAAGCATGACACTTTTTTTTTCTTCGAATTCACATTTCGTTAAAAGATATTTACGATTGAAGTGTTCGGATTTGTTATTATCCACTGGACATGCTAAAACATGACAAAAGTCATTCTAAAAGTCGACCTTCAATTTAATCAAAGTATACTGTGGCAAGTTTGGTATCATGCCATGCTTTTAATTTTTAAACCATATCTTCACTTCACTGTGCCACAAAGACACTTTGATTCTTTCGCTATGAGTGATAAAGAGATTTTCTCAAGAACAAAAATGTATGCATCCCTGCCGGGACTCGAACCCGGAACCTTTGAATTAGAAGTCCAATGCGCTAATCCATTGCGCCACAGGGACACGTTGATAATTTTACTATGAATGTTATATTTTGTTATGTAAATAAATAGAGAGATTTTCTCAGTAAAAACAAAAAATGAAGGTTTCCCTGAACTTTTTAAAATTTGAATTTGAAGTCCAACGCGCTAATCCATTGCGCCACATGGACACGTTGATTTCTTTTGCTATGAATTTGATGTTTTGTATGTATGTTAATAGAGAGAGAAACTAAAATTGAAGGTTTCCATGCCGGGACTCGAACCCTGAACATTTTAAAAATTAGAATTCCAACGCGCTAATCCGTTGTGCCACAGTGAGTAGTGTCTGGCTATTCGACAATACAAGGAATTAATTTCTCTTTCATTGCAATCATGTTTTTTTTTATTAATTCAACATCTTTATGATTATATTGATTTTCTAACCTGTAATTTGTTAAAACACGAGTATATACCGAATACCGTCGTATGTATGTTTTGTTAAATAAAAACCGATTTAGTTATTTATTATTTTATTGATATAATATGTGTACTGCTCTTCTCGTTCGCTTTTATTGTACCCCTTTTCTTCTAAATTTTTCTCAATTATATACATTTTTTTTTTTTACTTCGCATCAGGTGAACGTCATCGTGCTCTGTTTGGCCATGAGGACATTCACTTCAATCAAGGCATACAGAGACAAAGACATCAAGGAGAAATGCACGTGAGTCATATATTAAAGAAGCATAATTATACAATATTTGGCAATTTTACACTTTCGTGTGATGTACGGGTCAAAAAGTTGTTGTTGACTTTGGGGCTTGGGTCTAGCTACTACTCCTACTAAGCGGACGCATCCGAGATTGAGTTCACAATGCAACTTCCATCATCAATGTATGCAAGTCCCCAGTTTCACACTGGATGTCTCTTGCAATGCAGTCCATATGATTGATAAATGATAATCATAAGCGCTTTACAATGATATTATTACCCCGGTCATATGATACAATGCAAACCAGCACACATTGCGTGCACCATCTCCACTCCCTGGGGAGAATTCCTTCCAAGCGGCTCATGGGCATTGAGAAGATCGTTCACATAATATATTTGATGTTTGTTGAGTATAATGTTCAGAAAATTATATTTGTGATTTATGGCAATATTTTTAAAAATAGAAGTAATACAAGTAATAATAACAGTTCCGGGTGCGACTCCCAGAGGGAAATATAAAAAATCGCTCTATTTAAAAACAAAACCGAAATTAATCTTACCGTTTTCAAGGTGTCCCTGTGGCGCAATGGATTAGCGCATTGGACTTCTAATTCAAAGGTTCCGGGTTCGAATCCCGGCAGGGATGCATTTATATTTTTGTTCCTGAGAACATCTCTCAATTTATATATTTACATAATTTAAAACAAAAGATCACATTCATAGCAACAATATCGAAGTGTCCCTGTGGCGCAATGGATTAGCGCATTGGACTTCTAATTCAAAGGTTCCGGGTTCGAGTCCCGGCAGGGATACATACATTTTGGTTCCTGAGAAAGTCTGTCTATTTTTAAATCAACAAAAACCATCATATTCGTAGCAAATGAATCAAAGTGTCCCTGTGGCGCGTTGAACTTCTAATTCAAAGATTCCTGGTTCGAGTCCCGGCAGCGATGCATACAATTGTGATCCTGAGATAATCTTTCTATGTATGTACAAACAAAAACAAGCACACTCATAGCAAAATAATCAAAGTGTCCCTGTGAATAAGCCTATTGGACTTCGAATTAAACGGTTCCAGGTTTGAGTCACGGTAGTGATACATTCATTTTTGTTCCTGAGAAAATATCTCTATTAAAAAGAAAACACTTATATTCCTTAAAAACAATCAAGCTCATAGCGAAAGAATCAAAGTGTCCCTGTGGCGCAATGGATCAGCGCGTTGGACTTCTAATTCAAAGGTTCCTGGTTCGAGTCCCGGCAGGGATGCATATATATTTTGGTTCCTGACAAAATCTGTCTTTTTTTAAATGAACAAAATATTCGTAGCAAAATGGCAAATGAACAAATATTCGTAGCAAAGGAATCAAAGTGTCCCTGTGGCGCAATGGATTAGCGCATTGGACTTCTAATTCAAAGGTTCCGGGTTCGAATCCCGGCAGGGATGCATTTATATTTTTGTTCCTGAGAACATCTCTCTATTTATATATTAACATAATTAAAAAAGAGATCACATTCATAGCAACAATATCGAAGTGTCCCTGTGGCGAAATGGATTAGCGCATTGGACTTCTAATTCAAAGGTTCCGAGTTCGAGTCCCGGCAGGGATACATACATTTTGGTTCCTGACAAAGTCTGTCTATTTTTGAATGAACAAAATATTCGTAGCAAATGAACAAATATTCGTAGCAAAGGAATCAAGGTGTCCCTGTGGCGCAATGGATTAGCGCATTCGACTTCTAATTCAAAGGTTCCGGGTTCGAATCCCGGTAGGGATGCATATATATTTTTGTTCCTGAGAACATCTCTCTATTTAAAAAAAAAACGATCAAATTCATAGCAACAATATCGAAGTGTCCCTGTGGCGCAATGGATTAGCGCATTGGACTTCTAATTCAAAGGTTCCGGGTTCGAGTCCCGGCAGGGATGCATACATTTTGGTTCCTGAGAAAGTCTGTCTATTTTTAAATAAACAAAAACAATCATATTCGTAGCAAAGGAATCAAAGTGTCCCTGTGGCGCAATGGATTAGCGCGTTGGACTTCTAATTCAAAGGTTCCTGGTTCGAGTCCCGGCATGGATGCATACAATTTTGATCCTGAGATAATCTTTCTATGTATGTACACAAAAAAACAAGCACACTCATAGCAAAATAATCAAAGTGTCCCTGTGAATAAGCCTATTGGACTTCGAATTAAACGGTTCCAGGTTCGAGTCACGGTAGTGATACATTCATTTTTGATCCTGAGAAAATATCTCTATTAAAAAGAAAACACTTATATTCCTTAAAAACAATCAAGCTCAAAGCGAAAGAATCAAAGTGTCCCTGTGGCGCAATGGATTAGCGCGTTGGACTTCTAATTCAAAGGTTCCGGGTTCGAGTCCCGGCAGGGATGCATAAATATTTTGGTTCCTGACAAAATCTGTCTTTTTTTTAAATGAACAAAATATTCGTAGCAAATGAACAAATATTCGTAGCAAAGGAATCAAAGCGTCCCTGTGGCGCAATGGATTAGCGCATTGGACTTCTAATTCAAAGTTTCCGTGTTCGAGTCCCGGCAGGGATGCATATATATTTTTTGTTCCTGAGAAAATCTCTCAATATATTAACAAAAACAATCACACTTACAGCGAAAGAATCAAAGTGTCCCTGTGGCGCAATGGATTAGCGCGTTGGACTTCTAATTCAAAGGTTCCGGGTTCGAGTCCCTGCAGGGATGCATATATATTTTTGTTCCTGCGAACATCCCTCTATTGATATATTTACATAATACAAAAAAAACGATCAAATTAATTGCAACAATATCGAAGTGTCCCTGTGGCGCAATGGATTAGCGCGTTGGACTTCTAATTCAAAGGTTCCGGGTTCGAGTCCCGGCAGGGATACAAATTTGTTTGTTCCTAACAATTAATATCTATTAATCCAGGTCCAGGAAGGGGTAAACTTTTTTATATTTTGCTTCAGAATTAAACGAAAAAATATTAAGTTTATCACGTATATTGGTTATCAAGGTACATGATACTCTGTCGATATTATTATTCAATTATTAAATGCTTCTTTTTCTTTTACATATACTTATAGGTCGTCAGTCCGAGCTGTGTCCGTTTTGCTACCGATTCTCGGCATCACCTGGATACTCGGCTTGTTTGTTGGCATCCATGTTGCCTTCATGTACTTGTTTGTCCTCTTCAACACCACCCAGGTACATTTTGATTTGATTTGAAATTGATTTGAATTAATTTGAAGACCCCGGTGTGGGAGGGGGATGGGGGGGGGGGGGGGGTGTACTCGAATGAATTTTGCAGGTGTGTTCCGCAAGCTTGAGAATTGACGGATATACTGTATAGGGGAAAACGGACGCATAATATTTATTGTATACGTTGACCATTTTCATGAACCTACATCGACATAGGCTCAGGGGATTAATGACAACTTTAGGGTAACACAGACAAAACTTCAAAAAAGTTAACACAACAATTAATGCGGATATTTGGTTATGGAACTGAAAGTCGAGAGCGAAAAAACCAAGGAGGCCGAACCCCCCCCCCAAAAAAAAAAATAAAAATAAAGAAAGAAAGAAAGAAAGAGGGAGGGAGGGGGGAGTGGGATGGGGAGAAATGAGGGGGGGGGGCAGAGTGAAGGGGATGGTCATCTGTGTATATTTTATATGACAAGAACTAAGTTGGAAGCAAACATTGAGTAAATCAATACATGTAAAGGACTCTATAAAAATCAAATGACTGATGTATGTTCATAACATAATTATATGTTTGTTTTTTCATGTGCAGGGAGTTGGCATCCTTGTATTTCAGATTCTGATGAATGATGAGGTAAGGAGATAAACATTTGATTTTGATAATGTTTGTTTATATTCAAGATTCTGTTCGATAGTTCTGGATACAAATACGAAGTTCCTTATAATTATCATAACCTAGATTGTACATTTGTGTTTATTAAAGCCTAATTTGACCGCAGTCCTCCGTTCAAAGAGAACATCTCTATAGTTTTAAGAGCATTGGCTTACACATAACATTCAAGTGAGGTGTGGTAACTAAAAAGCAATGAAACATTTATTCATGACATGTGACAAAATAAATTTGTAGTTTTCATATGTTCTACCCATACATTAACATGATTGTAATTTAATAGACCAATCTTACCAACTATTGTAATTTCCGTGAATTTTTAAAATCGCATGATAGCTATTAATGAGCTATTTGAATTAATATAATAAAATCTTAACTTTAGCAACAAGATCCTGATTTTGCTCGAAGCCTTCAAATATCTATATAATTATGTCCTATATAATTTTTAAACGCGTATTAATGCATTAATAATCTTCGTTTTTTTCTATAACCAGGTGTGCCCACCATTTCGTTTGCGGAAGTGGTTTGCGATACCGAAAACTAGTGTCACTGAAACAACCAAGGTACGTACATTTATTTACATGTATTATTTTGTCTAAGGCCGCCATCGATTTCAAGCGCACTCATGGTGGCGGTCTTCTTCTTTTGTATTTGTTTATTTTATTGAAATATCTTCTAATTGAAAAGATATAATTGCATACAAATTACTTTTAATTATGTATACGAAGCAATATTTGTAAGTTGTATATATATGATTGTAAACTATTTGAAAAATACAGAAATAATAACGATCAATCAATTTGTTGAATGATTTAAATTGTATATGCTTAAAAGGGAGTTTGTGAAAATGTCATGAAAACGGCTTAGTTTTGCCTAAGATAGGAGCAGAAAGGGAAAATAAGAACACGTGGCCGGAGCAGATTTTATTTTCATATTCATTCGTACATTTTCTTGGCTCGATGCATTGATTAATGAATAAGTATATCAATTATTTTATTGCTGCATTTTCAGTTATATACAGAATATAATCAGAAAACAGAAAAGGAGCGCCATCATTGCAGTTCCATCGAGCACTAACACATTATTTATTTATATGTCTATGTGGTTTATATCTGTGTTGTTATTTGTTGGTTTAGTTTACCATGATTTGTTTTGAATTCTCTAACAGACACATGAAAGTGAGGAGTGCAAAATTCGGAAGCGGATGAACACTGCACCAATAACAACAAGTAAGTGAAATACGTGGGGACACAGACCAATGGGAACAGAATAAATGGTTATACAATTAATGATGGTGTAGTAAATTTATAGTCAGATGAAGAAAATGGAAGATATTATTATTGCTCAATTATAATTCATGTTGATATATCGATTTTCCCCCTCCTTTTCTTACTTTGTGAATATTGTTGTCTCCATTTTTTGCAGAATGTATCTCGGCGGAGGATGACATGCACCTATCTGATGTTTCAATATAAAGGACCGGGCCCGGTACAAGGCAGGGGTTTTCAATGAGGGGAGGGGGGGGGGGGGGGGTAATTTACAAAAGTGGCCCGAGTCTGATCGTAGCCGAGACCGAGACCGAGACCAAGACCATTTTTTGTATGCGGTGGGGGTGATCGTGGCCAAGACCAATTATGGCCGAGACCGAGACCACTGGTTTAGTCATGTAAGCAGGGGGAGGGGGGGGGGGGGGGGGCATTTTAACCAATACCACTGGTTTAGAGAACGAGACCGATGACAAATGGACCTTTTTAAATATCTTGTGCAATCAGGGAGGGGTTTGGGGTGGGGGGGGGGAGGAGATGATTGTGGCCAAGACCACTGTTGTGTAGGCAGGGGGGGGGGGGGTGGGTGTATTCGTAGCCAAGAACACTAATTTAAAACAATTTTACCAAAATTGGAACTGCAAGTTAATACGTAAGAGTTAATATGGACGTAGTGTGGCAAGATTGGTAGAGCGCGCGCTTTCCGATCTCGAGATCCCGAGTTCGAACCCTGCCCACTCCGTTTGCCCTTCAGCAAGGCATTTTATCCACATTGCTGCTCTCTACCCAGGAGTATAAATGGGTACTTGGTCGGGTGTTAATTAGCCTGGGCGCTATCATATGGCTGCCATTGGCTAGTATGCTCCCCGGGGAGTTGAGATGGTGTGCAAGATAATGGTGCGGGTTTGACCTGTACCTGATGACCAAGGGTAGTACTAAAGCGCATAGGGACATGCAATTGTGCTTATGTGTTATGCGCTATATAAAAGTGTTTCATTATTATTATTATTATTAATGAGGACAGGCGGGAATCGAAACTGAGATTGAACAACACAATATGATAATCACAAAATTAAATGGTATTTTGTATATAACATACATTCCAACTAAACTGATACATAATCTGTTTAATGTATAACATTATTATTTCTTGCAACAACATATTCCGCTCCTAATTAAAAAAAACAATTACATTTATTTTCTCCAAAAGAGCGTTATCAAAGAACAAATATCACTGTTTTAAATTGAAAGATTAGATACAGTACATAGATGTTCGTCGATTAGTGTGTATTATTAAATAATGTGTTTCCTAGGTATAGAACATAATTTTGTTTGGTTTAATTATTCTGAACTTCAAGAAGCCATCGTTTTTAGTATTTTATTGTCTTATAATTTAAAGTGATTTCGATATTTAAAAAAAACAACGAATATCCAAAGACTTCGGTCACATTATAGTCATGATAATGTTGTGGATATTAGCGCATTCTAAAAAAAAAAACACTTCCCAATGTTGTGTAAAAGTTAATTATCCCTATAGCATACACGCATTTTTTGGGTAAAATTATAGTTAAATCAATTATGTTATATATTATACTTGTTATATAATTAAAATGCAATATCATTTATTTTATAATTTGTACTGTCTAGTCTGTTGTCAGATGGGACTAGGTGAGAAATTGCTCTGTACAATTTTAACCCGTTCAATGCCATTTAGAATGTGCTTCTTTCCGTAATCTCTATTTCGTAAACTAATGTTTGCAGCCATTATGGAGCACTTTCTTAATATCAATAAATCGTCTTGTTGTTCCTCGAAAAGTATATCCATGTGCCGAGTTCACTTTGTGTTACAAATTATATTTATCACGAGCATTGAAAATTAAAGGTTTCAGGGACGAGCACATGCAGCTCTAGGTCCTTTTACAGCTCTGTTGTTAGAGCACTGGACTTGCAATCCCGAGGTCTCGGGTTCGAATCCCGGAGAAACACTATTTTCTTTGCTCTTTTTCATGTAAATTATATGTATATACTGCAAGATAGATATAACTGTAATACATTACGTGCATTTTTGATTCAATAAATCTAGACTAAGTGTTTCAAATTTGTTCGTATAACTGTTGTTTTTTATACAACGTTTCATGGGCCCAATTAAAAATTACTCTGCAAAAGTATTCAATTTTGGTAATTATAACAGTACGTTAACAATAATTGTTATTGATTCCGACTTCAAAGGGATCTACTAACTTTGTTGACATGTGCAAAAGTGCTGAATGGTTGATAAAATGTGTATGTTTGAGAACTGATATGTCTACTAAGTAATGTGAGCAAATTTCACGTTAAATGGATGTTATATGGCTGAATGATGAGCAAAAATGCAAAGTGATATTCGCTAGTTCATTGTACTGGCTTTGTACACGGTTATAACTTTCCAGTGGATAATTAAAAATCCGAACACTTACAATCGTAAATATCTTTTTAATGAAATGGAAATTAAAAGAACCACTAGAGTTCTAAGTAAGTTTTGAGGATTAGGACAATGTTACTATAAGTCCCTTTAAAAAATGCAGCTCCTTCAAACGGGGGTAAAAATGTCAGAGGTAAAATGTAAACTACCACATCAGAGAGAAAATGCCAGAGCTAGAATGTAAGAAGTGAAAAGGACGGGGGTAAAAATAATGTAATGGTGGATGCCTTGTCTTCCATGATGGTTTAGTCCCACTATAGCGGAGGTCCGTTTCCCACATCCGTTTTACTTCACATCCGAAAGGTTCTAGCAGAAAACTGACATGCAGGAACAGATGCGATGCGGGCCAAATTCGGATGGACTAGTAGGATACTTTTATTTCGGCTTCGTTTCTGTATCATATATTAAGATACTTGATATAAAGAAAATAATAATGTTTGGCCGATTTTTTCTTAAATAATGAATGGAAAACGCCTAAAAACATTCGTCACTGGAAGGCGATATCATGGATATGGGCTACGTGTTCGATCAAGTGAACGGATGCGTCGATCTTGATTGTATCGACATACGGTACTCGGTAAACGTTTGTGCTGATAAGAAATGTAATTCGTCAATTAGATAAAGGATAGAAAATAATAAAGGTGAGAAAATGGCATATGGTAGATTCGTCAGCTAAAAATAATTGCAGTATTTATTTTAGGCATATCAAATACATGATAATTATGACAATCATAAAAATAATGGTGATAGCCTACATCATACATCATTCTGTGTGTTCTATATTGGCAAAGTTAACAACTATAGGTGTCCGTCAAACTTTTGGAGATAAAAACCAGTGGAAATAATATAGCTGAACAATAATGCCTAAAGCACATGATGCTGCCTTTTAAAGGGAATTAGTAACATTGTTAAAATTCAATTGGAATTCTAGCGGTTCTCTCATACCTTGTATTTATATTGCCAATAAAAGCATGGGACAGGTTTTGTTTTTTTCAAATTTCCCTTTCGTTAAAAAGATATTTACGATTGAAGCGTTCAGATGTTAAATTACCCACTGGACCGTCAAAACCATGTACAAAGTGAGTGCAATGATTTAGTGACTATCACCTTTGCTCATTACTCGGCCAAATAACGTCCATTTAACTTGAAATTTTCACACAACACCCAGTGGACATATCAGAAAACAACAATATACACATTGTATCAACCACTCACGGGCGTCGATCTGTCATTGATACCCATTGATCAGGGGGGGATGATCCATTCATCCATCCCCCCCTGATGAATGGGTATTACGTAAGTATCGACGCCCATGCAACCACTCATCACTTTTTGCACATGGCAACAAAGTTTACTAGACCCCTTTAAGTAGCATCTCCTGTACATATGTACATTATGTCTCATTTCTGCTCCCTAATTCTAAAATAAGCACACGGCTTCTTCAAATCGCTGTCGGGGTGAAAATGTTGTTCATACGAGGTGAATTCCACTAACTCAGGATGGTCGCATAACAACGTCATGTATTAACGTATTGGAATGGAAACATCCGAAACATGATATTCCTATTCGTTTTTTATGGTGTATTTGTGCGCACTTTCTACGGATTCGAAATTCACATTCAATTACCAAAGAAGCACACTATATCAACACATTCACGTTTGATACGAACAATGAATACGGCAGTATGGTATACAACCTTTCAAAATCGTCATCAAGTTTTCTATAATAAGAAGTCGGTCAAATGTAATAATCACAATAACACTGAAACTAAAGCAAGCACAGATGTGCGGTGTCTCATGCAACTTCATGAGGTCAGTGGGCTCCAAGAAGATAAGATAACTCCTCACAAACGAAAAGCCAGACATCTCCAATCAATTACGTCAATTAGATAAAATAAAATTATAACTTTATAATTTAGAATAATATAAATAGTTGGTGTCGTCCAAGACGCCTTTCATCTTCCATCGACAAGCTAGCAAGATGTACAAGTTTATTGTCTTCGCGTCGCTCCTGGCTGTAGCCCTGGCTGCCAAGTCTTACAGCGGGTAAGTCAATCTTTTTTCTTTTTTTAAATAATTATAAGAAGCTCCGCTTCTCTTTGGCTCCCCCGTATTTATAGCGCAGAACTGGCCATTGATTGATTACCTAATTGGTATTGTTCGATTGTTTGATTTTGTTATCGTAAATATTTTGCTATGATTATTTATTTCATCGTAATATATAATTGCGATTGTGAAATATAGGGACAAATTCCATCAAATTCCATCAAATCAGAATGAAATATAGCACAGGTGTATAGTTGACATTGGCGAATGCGTCTAGAAATCAAATTTTAAAATAAAAAATAAATTAAAAAAAGCTTTGTTCAATTAAAAATATGACAATACAGCGCCACTCCTAGATCATAGTAGATGTAACACTGGCCGCCAATCCAAAGAATTTAATATATTAACCAAATGAAAAAAAACGTGATCATGATTATATCGAATTTAAATTATGTTTTTAAAAATGTTCTTTGGACTTTAAAAACATTGTTACTACTGGCAATATCGCTTGGTGGCTGCCAAGTCAGGCAGCGGATGAGTGAATATCTTTCATGTCTTTTAAAGTCAGTGACAACTGACTGTAAATATTTTACCTATTTGTGTGTCCAATAATACTTTTAATATTCAATACTATAGATTGTATTATATAAGTATTGCCACATCTACTATACATTTGTGGGGAGTGGAGAAACGAACAATTTAGAATTGACCACGAAAGGATGAATTAGGAGTTGATCATTGGAGTTGATAATTGTCTATTATATGGATTGTTCAATTGACTTTTCTTGTATTTTCTAAATAAATAGGTACCAGGTCCTCCGAGTTACTCCGAACAATGACGAAGACCTCCGAATCCTCTCCGTTGTGCAGAAGACCATCGCAAGCAAGGTACGAGACAGGGGCGTAGCTACAGGGGGGGGGGGGGGGGGGCAATAATTCAACAAAACAAATACAAAAAAACATGCGGGGGAAATGTTTGAAAAATAAAAAGATACTCTTAAGGTATGCCCGTCAACTTTTGACAGAACCAATAAAAACAGACAACAAAATGGACATATCAAATCACAACAATACACGATCGTACGTTGTAAATAAGCTCTTTCCTCGCAAGCTGACACACTGATTACTGCAGAGAGCAAGGTCACATTAAAAAAAATCAATCACATTCAATCAATTCAATAATTAATATTTTGTATTCACGGGTAAGCACATATAGTGTAATTTATAATTATCATCATCTGATTGACAGCGATCACATTCCTTTTTATTTAATCCATGCAGCCAATTTTTGTTTTAATTCATATTTATTCACTTGTGCATAAAGTTAGATCGTAAATATGATAACCATCATCATCATGTCACGTATGATGATAATGGAATTTAATTATTTTACAACTAAATAGGTGGACTTCTGGCAGAGCCCCCGCCGTGCCGGAGCTCCCGTCGACATCATGGTCAGCCCCGAGTACCGCGATCTGATCTCGAACTTCATCGAATCTCACGGTTTCGAGGTCGAGACCATGATCGCTGACGTCGAGAAGCGGGTCAACGAACAGAAGGAGAGGGACGCGGTGTCGGCCAACGCCGGCTTCGACTACACCGTCTACCACACCCTGGACGAGGTATGTAATGTAAAGGCCCGGTCACATATAACCTGATAGAGTAAACGGATGCCCGACAAGTAGAAAAATTAGCGAAATCAAACTATCCGATGGTGAAAGTCGTCTCCATTGCTTCATGCACAAATCACTCCGCTGGATAAATCAACGTACATTGCCTGACAAGGAACAGACAAGAAAAACGTGGTTTTACTCTCCGCCGGGCATTATTTCACGCTATCCGGTGTTATGCGACAGAACCATACAGGCAGGCACACGTATACATACATTTAATCAATCAATCAATCAATCAATCAATCAATCAATCAATCAATCAATCAATCAATCAATCAACCAACCAACCAACCAATCAATCAATCAATCAATCAATCAATCAATCAATCAATCAATCAATCAATCAATCAATCAATCAATCAATCAACCAACCAACCAATCAATCAATCAATCAATCAATCAATCAATCAATCAATCAATCAATCAATCAATCAATCAATCAATCAACAACAACAACACATGCATACACGCACTGATCCATTATTGGTAGCGGATGCTTTTATCCAAAGGTTATAAACTGAAATTTTAAAATAAAATAACTTAAAATACGTTTATTGATGTTTAATACTTGTTTGTGCATCAATTGGTGAGTGGATAACTTTGTTTTTTTGTTAATGCATTCATGAATATGTTGTATGATTTTAAATGTCCACTTTTTTCGTCTACTTGTTTGCTGCACATTGGTTGGACGGATTATGTTTCATGATAATAACAATTATAATAACTACTAATGGATGTTACTAGGATGTATATCTCACTGTACTGATGCATGTTCACTTATCTCGTAATTATTTTATTTATTTCAAACGGAGGGAAACTGACCAGAAATATGTTATACAATTGAAATGGAACAAAGAAAATAGGACTTCCCCGGGGATTCGAACCCGAGACCTGCGGATAGCTATAGACTGATGTTTTATCAACAGTACAGAGCTAGAAGGTTATTCTGATGGCTGTTTGTCCCCGAGACCCTTTCCATTTTGGTTCATGATGGTCACTATAAAGCAATTACAAACCTGACAAGAACCCGAGTTTGTTTATGTATTTGTTTCTCTCTTTGTGTATCTATTCTATTTCTTGGTTGTTTATATAATTTGTTTGTTTATTGTTTGTACTTTGCAGATCAATGATTGGATGGATAGCTTTGCAGCCGCCAACCCCAGTCTGGTCAACATCGAGCGTCTTGCAACCAGCTACGAAGGACGTGCCATTCGCGCCCTCAAGGTGAGATGAAGTAACATGCTATTAAAGGGATAGTTGAATTTTGGTATATAAAGAGAGTACAGTTTTTGTCAAACAGAATTTTAGTAACCAAAACCTAATAGTCATAACTCCACCATGCTCAAAAGGTATACAAACATTACAAACGACTATAGTAAACAGCTTGTTATCATAACAAAAAAAAAAGGAGCCATTAAAACACAAGAGGGCGCTTTCTACCGCTTCCTTGTTATGTTTTGTTTGATATTGTTTTTTTGTTTTTTTGGTATTAATTTATTATTTCAGTTTTGTAACTACTGGATGTTTTATTGCATGTGTATTTCTTCGTTCGTTTGTTACAGGTTGGTGTTCCCCGCTTCACCAACAAGCATGTCGATTTGGTTGGAAGGATGCAGCCATGCCCGCGAGTGGGCGTCTCTTCGCTTGTTTGTTATTTGTTTTATATTGTTTCTTTCATGTGTTTAATTGTGTGTAGATGTATTCATTTCTAATTCGTTGGTAATTACTTTTTTGTATTGTCGATTTTTAAATTGCTTGCACATTGCCTTTGTTCGTTATAGGTCGGTAATCCCCGTTTCTTCACCAAGCCCATCGTCTGGTTGGAAGGAGGCATCCATGCCCGCGAGTGGGTCTCCCCCGCTTCCATGATGTACATGACCAAAATGGTACGTCAATTACTCTGTAGATCGCTATAATTCAGAAAAATCCTTAAATTGGCAACACATTGTGATATTTTAAAAACAGATTTCGGTGTTAAATTGGCAACTTTGTGGCAATGTCACTTCATATTTGTCTTAATTTGTATTTACTTAATATTTCCACCTACTTTTATGCCATTAAAAGATCGAACAAAATAAGGAGTTGCCAATTTGTAGAGGAAAACAAATGACGTCATACTATCCTCCCCACTTTTTGTGAAACAACCCTCGGAACATCGGCTGATTTTTCAGTCTAATCAATTAGCAATGATTGTAGACTGGTTACAAAATGTAACCCTTCAACCGCCAGGTCACATTTCTTATAGAGTTAAACAAGACACAGTTGATTTGTTCGTTAATGCACATGAATGCACACAATGGATAGTATAACTGTTGAATGTTGTTGTTGTTGTTGTTGTTATTTAATTTTTATGGCGATTAGTCAATGGTGACTATTGTCGCCAACTACCATACATTTTTTTTAATTTAAAATTAAATTTCTATGTATTTATATCATCAATATTTATATATACAAGTATGCATTTATTTTGTCTATTTTCTCTTTTTTTTTCCACACATAATATAAATAATAGTTTTTTTTGGACAAATCTTCAAGGCATAAAAGAATTATCGAGGCATGGCCAGGAGCTACATCTAGATATCCTAAATATATCTCCATGGCTTGAGAATACATACAATTGGGCGACCGCACCACTGTCCAAATGTAATTAGCAACACTGATCCCTCCCCTGTCACATGATGCCGTCTTACCAGCCCTCAAAGTACGTTTCTTAGGCTTTCGGGGTACGCACCCCTCTGTTCACTCTCATAATACTGTCGAGGATCAGAGAAGGCGACATACACCTAGGTCACTCTGGCATAGAGAGGGGGGCGTTAGCCTTACACAAGGAAACAAAAACAAAATGTAGCGCGATCGCACACTTATATGCTCTCGGCCTCATCCAAGTCAGGTTTTTATCAAGCAAAGCATTGTGGGCTCACACTAAATAACGTGCAGTGCAGTGGGTGCAAACATAATAATAATAATAATAATAGTAAATTGGTATGACAAAAAACGAACCAAAGACAAACAGACCATTACAGTGTATATTATAATATTTTACAGAAACATAAAACTAATATTATGCTTACACGAAAGTTTGCTGTATAGCGAATCGTTTTGTCCTTTGTACAAAACGGACAATAGCCGCTTGAATATGTATATCTGTGGATTTTAGAATCATTTTCATATCATTTTCAAAAATATTAATTTCAACGAACATCATTGCTCGTTCAATTAAATATCTACGACACTCCATAAAATAATGAGTGACCGTTTCTAACGAAGAGCAAAAATCACATTTCCCTGTGGGGTGAATCCCAAGTTTATATAAATCAAAATGAAGGCCTAAAATTCCCAAACGTAGTCTTCTGAAAATCTTTTCAGATTGTCTATTTAAATTACACAAAACCTGTTGTTTAACAAATGGCTGTATTTCTTTTAAAAAATAATTAGAATCTTCCCATCGACGTTGCCATGTATTTACGGCTCGTTCATTTAAAATTGTCTTTAATTCTGAAAGAGCAAGACCATTACGTATTTCAATATCTTTATATAATGCTTGTTTTGCATAGTAATCCACCATTTCATTTCCATTTACTCCGCAGTGACTCGGTATCCATTCAAAAAAGATATCTTTACCTGTCTTATCTAAATTTGTAAGAATACTCACAATCTCTAATACAAATGATTCTGAAATTTTATTATTTTGTAACGCCATGAGTGAGCTCAAAGAATCTGAAAAGATTACCACTCCAACATACACTTCAACAGACTGTAACCAATCCAGAGCTAAAGCGATTGCTGCCAATTCTGCTCTATATGATGATGTAAAATCTGTAAGTCTTTTCGACTGTGAGTATGAAAAGGCCGGTACATAAAAAGCCGCTGAGCATCTCCCTGAACCGGGTGCCTTTGAACCATCCGTGAATATGTGCAATTGTGCTGACCATTTCTTTTGAATTAATTCAATACTTTTTTGTTGAAGGTAGGCTGGGTTGTTATCCTTTGTGAATTCTTGACTCAATTCAATAGATATGTGTGCTGGGCTAAGAAGCCACGGAGGTAGTGGAGATGACAAAAAAGGTTCAACAGAGACACTATCGATATTACTTATTCTGCATGCAAAAGGTCTGTTTCCTGCTTTACATTTCATAATTAATTTCACTTGCCAATCTGGCCGAAAAACTTTTAACAATGGGTGATCTAAGTGTCTCTGCAAACTAAATTTATATTTTTCTGTCATAAAATTTCTTCTAATGTCCAGAGGCATTTCTCCCATTTCGACTTGCAAAGATGCTAATGGCGTTGAAGGGAGTGCGCCGGCACATATCCGAAGTGCTTGAAATTGAATTGAGTTAAGAGGTTTTTTGACCGTGTCAGAGGCGCTATTATATGCCTCACATCCATAATCCAAAAGAGATCGTATCATTGCTCTGTATACCATTAAGAGAGATTTCGATGAGCTTCCCCATTCCGTTTTTGTTAAAGTTCTAAGTATATTTAATTTCCTTTTACATCTTAGTACTATATTCTCAATATGTTTTTGCCAAGTAAGGTGTTTATCAAATATAATTCCTAAAAATCGTTGACTTTCTTTAAACATTAAATCTTCATCATTTATTTTCAAAATAGGATATTCTACATGTCTACTTCTAGTAAACAAGACAGGAACTGTTTTGTGTACTGATAACCTAAATCTCCATTTATGGAACCAATTTTGTAATATTCCAATATAATTCTGTAGTTGTTCTGTCATATCAAATAAATTCATCCCTGAAATCCAAACAGCGCAGTCATCTGCATACAAAGATATTTGTATTCCGGGGACGACAGGGATATCTTTCATCATAATATTGAATAACAGCGGGCTTAAAGCACTTCCCTGTGGAAGCCCATTACATTGTTCATATATTTGTGACTTTGTTTGTCCCACTTTTACCTGAAAGGTGCGATTTTCAAGATAATGTTCTAAAAAAGTATACATTTTTCCTCTTATTCCAATTTGTGCTAATTTAAACATCAATCCTTCAATCCATAATTTATCATACGCCTTTTCTATATCTAGAAACAAGGCTAAAGTATGAAGTCCTGTATTTAAATTTGTTTGTATAGAATTTTCTAATTCAACTATATTGTCCACTATATTGCGTCCTTTTCGAAAACCACTCATAAAAGGAGGCAAAATATTGTGTTTTTCAACAAACCAATATAGTCTTTCCTTTATCATTTTTTCCAATATCTTACTCATGCACGATATTAAAGCTATTGGTCGATAGGAAGACAATTCTTGTGATTGTTTACCTTGTTTCCGTATAGGAACAATAATAGAGTGCTTCAATTGTTTAGGAATAACTTCAGAATTCCAACAAATATTCAAAACCTTCAAAAACAATAACTTACTTGTGGCAGACAAATTTTTATAGACTACATATGGAATTTTGTCCTGACCAGGGGCCGATTGCTTACAATTGTCTAAAGCTTTACTTAACTCTTGAATAGTAAAGTCTGTATCCAAAACATTAGTCAAGCCGTCATTTTGTAATGTGGGCAATATTTGTTTATTCAAAATATTTTGACTAGATGTCTGGAAATATTTCCCTAAAGCATCGGCCTTTTCCTGGTCAGTTACATATTGTTTATCTTCTTGAACAAGTATTGGCAAATTTTTAGGGGAGGTAACTTTAACACCATTCAATTTTTTTATGCAAGTCCAAATCTTAGATTCTGACATAAAACGATCCATCTTTTGACAAAACCCTTCCAATATTTTCGTTCCGCATTTCGTAACATTTTCTGGGCTTGTCCTTTCTTTTTTAAATAATCATCCAAACTTTCAACAGAAATACAACGAGATAGTTTATTACAGGCTCGATTTCTTTCTTTAATAGCTTGTGTGCAGTCTAAAGTCCACCAAAATACCGATTCATGTTTTTTCTTTGTTTTATTTACAGGCAAAGTCTCTTTTATTGCCTTTTTTAAATATTTCATAAACATTTCATATGTCTTTTGGACGTCATTTTGTACAATTAATTCTGCACATAATATTTCCTCACATTTGCCTGCAAAAGTTGCCCAATTCATATTTTTAAAGGACCAATGATCTTCATCATCTTGTCCTTTAAGACCAGAAACTGGGGGGTTGTCCAAATCAGGCCTCTCGGGTTGATCTGATTGCACATGAATTATAATACAAAAATGGTCACTTCCAAAAGTGTTAGGAGTAACCTCCCATAAACATCTACTTCCCAAGTTTGGGGAGACAAAACTTAAATCCAAACTTGAAAGTTTTCCTGAATTTGGGTCTATTCTAGTTCCCATTCCATCATTAAGAAGAATTAAATCATGGTCCATTACAAACTGATCTACTATTTTTCCATTACAATCATTTCTTTTACTACCCCACAAGATATTATGAGAATTAAAATCTCCTAATATCAAACATTTTTCATTTTTGTCTATATTTACAAGCAAACGTTTCAAAATATTATCATTCAATTTCTGGCATGGATTATAAAAATTCACTATAGATAATGATTCTCCCCCAACACGTAATCTTACGTGTTGAATTTCATAATCACCATCATCTATAGGTTGTTCATAATACAGAGAATTATGAATATAAATTGCACAACCACCTCGGGTTTGGTTTTCTCTATGTCTTGAGAAACAGTCATATCCCGGGAGAATCATTTCATTGTCAGGTTGAAACCAAGTTTCTTGTATACACAACACATGAAATAATTGATCAGTAATTTGTAAATATTGAGCAAGCTCTCTACCATGATTATTAAAACCTTGAGCGTTCCATTGGAGAATGGTCAACGCGTACATGAGTAGAGTAACTTGAAACAACATTGTTGTTTTAATCATATTTACACAAATATATTTAAACATTAACTTGCAGAAGCCTTTCAGCGGCTGTTTTAACAAGAATAAAAATGTCCCTCTCCGCTCTTCCAACACAGAGACTTCTAATTAAATGAGCGATCGATCGAATGAGTAGCTCGTCGCTAACAATAGCTAAAATACTACCACTTTCTAATATATCTAGAGTGTCTCTTTTAATCTGTTCTGTGTGTGATGATTCAAGGACCTTTGTTTTTGAAGTGGTGGGTGCTTGTATTTTGGTTGGTTGTGTTACATATTCTTGGGGATGTGATTGTTTGGGCACTGTGAGAGTAATCCCTTCTTTTTGATGCGATGTGCTGGGTTGTTCTTGCGTTTTAATCAATTCTACTAATGGGGGTGTTTTGAGTACTTGTTGTGTGGTTGGTTTTGGTTTGGATTGATTGATGTTCCAGGCTTTGATTGCCTGGGCATAAGTTATCTTCTGGGTTACTTTCAGTGTTTGAATTTCTTTTGCTTTTTTTGCTTCTTTGCATCCATTGTATGCAGCTGAGTGGGGTCCACCACAATTGACACATTTTGGGTTTTCTTTTTTTGTACAATTATCAAAAGAATGTTCCTCTCCACATCTTACACAACGTTCTTTAGCTCTACATTGGGAGATTCCGTGGCCGTAATGTTGACATTTAAAACATCTAATAACTTGTGGTATGTATGTCCTCACTTTGAAAATCAAAAAACAAAAATGTACCCTTTCTGGTAGAGTGTCTGAGTTGAATGTGATTATTACGTTCTGGGTTGGTGTCTCGACGCGGTCTTGTTTGTTGATCTTTTTCATGCGTTGGACGCCTACGACTTTCTGTGATTTTAACTCTTCCTTCAGTTCATCGTCCGTGACCTCAATTGGGACCCCAGTAATCAGCCCCTTTATCCCGAAAGTTTGTTCCCGAATTTTTACCCCTGGGATAGTGCCAATTTTCTGCACTTGTTTTAGCGCTTGTACTTGCTTGATATTGAAACATTTGACAAGAATCCCGTCCCTAACGATCTTAACAAAATCAATTTGGGATTGCCCTACACATTCTTTAATGGATTTAGCTATAGCTATGGGATTAACCTTTGTGAGATTTCTGCTTGGGTCTGTAGAAACGAACAATATTTTCAAGTCAGATTGAGGTGGTTGAGTTTGCTTTGGTTTTTGATTCGAAGAGTTGTCTGAGTCTGTCATGTCTGTGGAATTATAATATGTTGTCCTTGAAATATTTTCTATGTACTGACCAGTGGTCCCTTTCCTTCTACGTTTCGCGGATTTAGGCTTACGGTTTTTAGGCCGCACCACTTGAAATGGATCATTCTCATCATCTTCATCCTCATCCATACGTACACTATCATTCATAGTCACATCTTCTGGTACACTCAGTTCTGGCGCCGAGGCCGCCATGATTGGC
>JBAMJV010009829.1:0-46904 GCA_037951105.1 Echinarachnius parma | reverse complement strand
GACTAGCAATGTTGCGCTTCCTGTTCAATTTCTGACTGTCAAACGAAGTACCGAACCAAGAATTTCTCGAAAATAACCACTCTTTAAAGTAAATTATATCGATTGCCCCGTTTTTATTTGAATTCCGCTACATTAAGTGATAATCTGAATTTATTTTTAAACATTTTTATATTATTTTGTTTTAATCGGGGCACCGTTTCTGTAAAAACGAAACCGGGTCCCGATTGAAACGGTCGGTAACTGGTGTGATCGACCGAACCGACTCAGCCTTAGTACAAAGGGCCGAGAGATTGGCTCGCCAATGACCTGAATTTGGATCTGTCTTCATTCACACGGTCTCCGTGGCCTAGTGGTGAAGGCGTCGGCGTTCCAGTCCGGAGATCCGGGTTCGAGTCCTGGCATAGACAATCAGTTTTCGACCCTTGCCTTTTTTTCATTTGGAGAATTTAAGGGAGGAACATTCCTTATTAAGCTACGCCTACTACTATTATTCCTTTTCAATCATTTATGATTATTCTTTGCAATTATTAAAATATAGGAATAAACTAAAGCTGTATGCATTAGTTCACTTTTCGCTTGTATATATTAATTAACTATCACTCAGTGGACATGTCAGATTACAGAAATATGTATATTATCAACTTTTGCCAGTTTTTGCACATATTAAAGTCATACCTGTTAAGTGTCCAAATCCACGAAAATTACTTGGAGCTTCATCGTTTCTCTTCTACCGTGTTGTTTAGCTTATGGTAAGAGAAGAATAAAATAGGGTTTGATTTTTTCAAATGTCCCTTTAGTATGAAGATAATTATCATTGAAAATCATTATTTCTAAAGCGTTAATCAACGCAATTGAAAAAAAGTACAATTGTCTCAGCAGAGAACGTCCGCATGCAGCACCCGTGAGAACATTGCGGAGATTGAACTTTGAGCCGAGCGAGTTCAAATTCCATGAATTATGTACTACGTGTGTAAAAATACACGGATGCGAATATCTCAAACGGATCATTCATTACTACAACAAAAGTATGGCAGACCATCAGTATTTGGTGATAAAATATGAACTCAATATTCGTTTTTTTCACTAGGTAAACAGTGTTCGTTTTCTTTCAAACTTTCACAAATCTTTCAATTGTATTTTACAATGATATTGATGTACGATTGAAGTCTCAAATGTCATTTTGTGCAATATCTGACACTTTACAGGTATCACTTTAACCAAGTTACTAAATCCCTATAACTGGGTACATTCCTTACCTCTACCACAACCCCCTCTAAGAAAACAAAGAAATAGTCGAAATCAATCGCAATCATTGTGAGGTGGGGAAGATAACATTGCACCTCATCGATTATTCGTTCTTAGACTAATTACTAATTACATGACAAATTACATATCAAATATTACTGTCTGCAGATCCATGTCCATCGGGTAGTGTTTGGTATGATAATACCACCGGTTTCAAGGTCTTCGATGGAGTCAATTCTTGGCTTGGTGAGAGATCTGTGCTACTCGACCTCGGGAAGGCTCGCAATAGTCAAGGACAACATGACGGAACAGTTTATCGTAGATGAACTACTAGCACCATTCTCATATGGATCATTTTACATCGGAGGATTCAGAGCACATCCCTGGTATTGGGCGGTGGATTTATACATTTCACGGGTGGGTATTAGATTTCTTCCGATATTTTTTGCATTTAACGATGCTTAGGTTCTGATTTTACCACACAAGCCCTATTTAAATACTTATTCAAAAATATTTATCAATTTAGATGTTTTCGGCTACTTTCAGAAAACTGGTATAGGGCTTTTTGCATTGTGAGGGTTAAATATTCTTAGCATCTATTTTAAAATGAAGTCAACCAGATGTTCACTCGTTAAAGTCAAATACCGTTGATAAAAGTTACTGAAGGCCTGTATTTTGGACAATATTGTTGAAATAGTTAAAAAAGGGGCATATGTCGTAAAATCTAAACGTTAGTAATAGTATCGTTAAATGCATACATATATATTGAAAGATCCATGCTCGCCGCAAAGATCGGGCCATCATTTTACCACTTTATCACCCGTCTCTGTAGCCTTTAGTCAAGGCTCTATATGGCTTGGAGATTCTCTATGCGATCACGAGCTAGCTAGCTGTAAGAGAGATATATACTATTAAACTGGCTCCCATATATAGCCTTTAAGCACTGGATTCGCAGTAATTTATTAATGAGCAAAGAGAATAAGGCATTACTAATTCATGAGAGAAATCAGCAACCAATCAGATCGCTAGATGTGGATACCGTATGCCTAATCGGTGGCGTGTTCCACCGTGTATTAAGGGGTTTATTTAGTATCAGACATTAATATTATCATAATTTTCATAATGATAAAATATGAGATACATTACAATAAAAACTAAAGCATAACAATACCTTTTTGCATCCATATCAAATCTGAACTCTTTATTTTAAAAGAAAACAACATATTTTGTAATGACGTACCCTATAAATAATGGACGCGTCCGGACCGGTGCACCGTGGTGGTGTTCAGTGCATACAGCATACGCTAGTCCGTAGCGGAGACCCTATAACAACCACTACTCTATGTCACTAACAGTGTATTGTGCAAGGTTGCGCGTTTGGTTTTACAATGCAGCTTCCAAACGAAGACTAACACTCACAAACAGCTGATCAACCTGGTCTGTGGCATATGAATATGGGCTTCGTAGAATTTCTACGAAGATTTTCTATGTAAATAAAAGAAAATAAAACTTTTCACGTACATGACTGACGTTAGGATTCGCGCTGCGCGCTCAAATTCGGCATATCGCGGTTAGTACACTGCCGGTAGAACCTGCCAGACAGCACGATGCCTACCGGATAGGCTACCGTCTCTGCCGTGCTGAGTACATAAAGCTGCCATCGCAATAACCGTGGATGCAGCGTGACAGCTTGTGCATGCCTAGTACTAGTCTATGTTCTAGACTCTTTGTACACCTTTCCCCCATATCGCGTAACCCGATAAATCTACCTTTCCCCCATTATAGCACGTAACCCTCGAATCTGTGTGTACAGATCACTCGAGTGGTACAGATCAATGCTGTATACAGCTCGCTCTCTCATTGGCTGCTTTTTCGGGGTGGCGGAGATCAGCTCTCGAAGGTCTAATCTAGACTAGCCTAGTACATGCGGGTTTAATCGCCTGAATAGTATTTTTTTAAACAAAAGCCTTCAATCAATTATGATCACATGTACGTCTGACATCGGCCTGATTACACACATCACATGCGAGGGACGCAGCATAGGTTTGAACCCGGGCCAATTTGTGCGTAGAACAGAGTTCTGGAGACTAGACCAGAACACCTCTTCGTTATTATCTCGGGGGTAATACTAGTAGTAGTACAAATAGTCCTGAACCCCCTTGCAGAAAGGGATATAATTGATTGTAAGTTCGAATTGTAAAGCAGATCATGTGTTGTTCTAAATGCACAAATCTGGTTGTTGAAACGCACGCATTTTCTGACTTACAATTATATATTACAATCGATTGTATCTCTTTCTGCAACAGGGCCCTAGCCCTGGAGTAATAGTCCTGAGATGGGTGAGGATTAATTGTCCAGTGGTTGTCGTACGAGTACTTTATTATGAAAGTCCGCCCAAAGATAAACCAATAATATTTGTCTAATTATGTTATCATGCAAAACCATTTCACGTCAGACACGGTATTACGTCATAAAAGTTGGCTGGTTTTTATATACCACTCGTTTAACCATATTCAGGCACAAAATATATATCTTTAAGTGGACATTTTTGAGGCATGAGGGTTCTGCATGCAAACTTATAATTATAACATCACTGGGCATTCAGTTCCCAAATTCTCATAACTGATTGTCAAATTTTACAGCAGCACCTAATGGAGAAAGCTTTACTTCAGACAGAGTTACACCATCTCCAGCCGATATACAGGTCTGCGAGGAAGCTAACGCATCAATTGCGACTTTAAAGGGTTAGTGATCATTTTACATTGTATACCATATATATCATGTATATTTGTGATCATGTGATGGTCATAATACTGTATTACAGCCTGCATGATTGTATTTCTTCTTATCTTCCGGTGATTCTGCTCAGGAGCAGGTACTTATCACCATCACACCTCTCTTCTCATGGCTCTTCTTTTGAAGTCCCCATATGGGCCATTCGTAACAAAGTCCAACATCATGATGCGTTTCCTTCCTCTTGATCTCTTTCCTTGCATTTTTCATTCTAGTGCCAGTCTGAGCAAATTGTTATGTCTAGTGCTGTGTGTCACCCATTTCCTCTTTCTGTTCTGGTTGATTCGAATCAGTTTCCGCTCTTCTCCAACTGTCCCTAACACTTTTTCATTGCTGATTCTATCTGTCCATTTGATCTTCGGAATGCGTCTCCAGCACCACATCTCAAAAGCTTCCAATCTGCTGATGTCAGATTTCATGATGGTCCATGCTTCAGATGCATAGAGAAGGATGCTCCATACCAGGGATTTCACTAATCTCTTTTTCAAATTGAGATTTATCCTACGTGTAAAAAGTTCCTTCCTCTTCATGAAATAATTTGTGATGATATCTTTCGAGCATCTTCCACTTTCGCAAAGCACGCTACCCAGATACTTGAACTCTGTAGCCTGTTCTAATATTTGTCCATTAATACTGATTCTCAGGTTGGATGGCAGTTTTCCAATCTTCATTTCCTTGGTTTTCTTGATGTTAATCTTCATTCCATAATGTTCGCTGGTGTTGTTGAGATTTGTAACCATTTATTGTAGTGACCTTCTTCAGTGCTCGTTATCATTGCCTGATCATCTGCATAACGCACAGCTTGAAGAGAGTAACCACCCACTGTAATGCAGTCTTCTACTGTTTCAAGTGCCTTATTGACCATTTCTTCGACATAGACGTAGTAGATGCTGAATAGATGTTGAATAGATGCATGATTGCATAGACTGTATTAAATGTGATGAGACACTGGTTTATATAGGCCCAATGTGTGACGAATCACTGACACACCTGGGTACCGTATCACCGACATGTTACACATTTGGCCTAGATGATTTCGATGGTATTTCTACTACGTGGCATGTAACACGATGACGTCACGGTTCAAGTTGTGTAAATGCCTTGTTTGATCGTCATCCCAAATCAACGATAGAACGGACGCATCTTTAGCACTAACCTACACTGTGACGTCATCATGTCCCACTCCTCATATGGACATGTGATGGGTATCTCGAACTATGTGTACCTCGCCTAATACTCAACGATATTAGTTGATATCGCGAGATAATCAAATCCTTGTTGATTTAAAATTTCTCATTCTATCTTTCAAGATTAATGTTCCATCTAACTTGGTATTGCCCTAATGTAGGGTTCATGTGTAAGAATGACAATGTCGTCACCATACTTTACTAATCAGAGGATTCCATAAAATCTAATTAATTTAAGATAATACAATATGCCGTGATGAAACTTAGTTTTAAGAAGCCTTCATGGATACAATGTCGTGTAAGATAAATGCTTTTATTTGTCAACATCATTTGGAAATGCGTGACGATGTATTTGTTGCTCCGTTTCATAAAAAAAAAAAAAATAAAAATGCAAATATGATATTATGTATATTGTGTTACGATCATTCGTCATGTAAACTGATGAATAGAAAACTTTATTCTTCATATTTCTAAAACGATTTCCTGATTTGATTATAAAATGGCAAGATGTGAATCGCAGGACGCCGCCATTATAATTTTTAAAATGCATTTACTTGATTTTGTTTTGGATACAGAAGCAGTAATTGGTTTCGGTGTTGTGACGTGCATGTCGATCGTGTATAGTGTTATTATCACACTGCTCCTCATATCGAAAAGGTTAGATACCTAATATAATTAAACAATTGTATAGTAACTGTATATAATTATTGGCCATTTGCGTAAGAGGTTTGAAATCTAATGCTACTCCTGGAATATTAACCTTTTATATTCCCCAATCATTTCAGGACTGCAGTCCCGAAAATATGCTGGCTCTGGTCTATGCAGAATGAACATTTTCACAATAATTAAACAGTACTCGACAAAAAAAAATTCTGTTCGTAATTATTCATAACTGTCAAAACGGTAGTCTACCGTTGTGACACAATTACAGGTATGATTTACGTACGCTATAAGAGCGTCCGTCTCATGTACCATGTGTACAGGAAGTAGTGGGTTCGATTTCCGGCAGGGTCATACCAAAATACGGAACGGGGGACTTCCCAAAATATAGTACCAAACTATTTATGTCCATCAGTTAGGGTGTCTTTTCCAATGAAAAACGATACGAAGAACAGTAATTTCGGTCGTGTAGTTTTTGTTTTAGGACGCTGTGAGTGAGACCATGTCAGGTGCCAATTTTTGTCAATTTTTACCTAGTCAGGGCCAGTAAAACCGCACTCACTGCCCGTAATACCATGCCCACACTTTCAATAGCGCGCTGTGTTACACGCTATGAAAGGCGGTGCGTGCGGTTTTACTGGCCCTGACTAGGTACAAATTTACAAAAAACGGAACCTGACATTATGTCACTCACAGCGCCCTAGAACAAAAACTACCCAACCAAAATGGGTGTTCTTGGTATCGTTTTTCATTGGAAAGGACACCCTATCCGTTGGACATAATAATTGTGTTGCTGTATTTTGGGGAAGGGCCCAGTTCCGTTTTTTTTTGGGCCACCCTGTATAGAACGGAGTTGGGTAATACTAACAGCTATGTTATGTAGGGTCGTGTAGACCGGCAGCTCAGAGGTCTTTTGTGCATCGAAAAGCGTACTGATTGTTGAACATATGAATATTTAGAGGAGAATGTAACAAAACCAAAACTATGAGTCTCCTGGGCTGTACCCGGTGGTAAAGGGGTCCTTTGCGCCTCCAAAGTTTGGCCCCTGGGGTTTGTGCGATGCTTCTATTTTGTGGCGAATTACCGTTTCTAACATTGGTACCTGCGGGGTAAGCGAGACAATTACAAAAGGATCAGTGGTCCGTATCAGGCCTTCTTCGGAAAATTTTACCTTGGCCGTTTTAAAAGACAACATACACGTCGATGAATTGGGGATTATACCCAAAACCTCTTGCAACTTAACAAATATGTCTTACAGATGACAGAATACATATTGGATACAAATATCATCCGTTAAATTACCCTGCAGATGCCTCTGAATATTGAAAATCGACTCGCAAAAGTTATGTTTTAAAAAGCGGAGCTTCCACATTTCCCTACGTAGAGTGAACAAAAAATCGCTGCACAAAGTCTGACAAAGGGCAATTATATGTGTGTATTGGCATCCAAGCTGCATATAGAGGCCAATACTGTATACACAGGGGCAGGGGCCCGATTACGGACCAGCGATATTTACCATGGTAATTAGCATAATTGGCTCTAACTCATCCATGTCAATATGCTAGAATTACATACAAATCAACACAACGTAGCATAGTTCACATGCCGCCCTTACACATTCAACCGTAAAGCACATCTAGAGATCCGTGGAACTAGGCTGGTCCTGGCCGGGTCATGATCTCGGCCACAGTTCACAGTTACGTTATGCGCATGTGCAATACTACGGTCAAGTGAAAAAGACGTGTAGGCCTATTCATCGAATTGAAAGGACTTGTTATTCTTGTTAGTTGTTACATCGATTAGAAATTCCTTGATGCGATGGTTGTAAAATTAATTGTTCTCATGAAAGAGAACAAAAGATATCCCATGACAACCATCTGCCACTCTAAACATGACTGCACAGAGTAAAGGCCCTATTGATACATTTCTCTATTGTCACCACATTTGTCACCCCCCCTCCCCCCTCCCCTCCCCCCCCCCCCCCCCCCCTCCGTCGCTATGCCATGTGCTCATATTATTGGTTCCTCTGCATTCGGCTATTAACTTTAGTTTTAATTCCTGTATATTTATACACGGGTGTTGTTTTAATGTGTGAAATTCATTTGTAAGTGGAAGCCATGTCTGATCTTCTTTTGGTGATGGGGTGCATTCAAAGGTATGTATATGGCCATTGACAAACGTGCTATCAATATGTATTCAGTAATCTGTAAGACATATTTGTTAATTTGCAAAAAGTTTTGGATATAATCCCCAATGCATCGACGTGTATTTCGTCTTTTAAAACAGGCAAAGTAAAATGTTCCGAAATTTGTAGATCCGCATCAGCGATCCTTTTGTAATAGGTGTCCCCGCTATTTCGCTTTCCCCGTAGCGAGCGATGTTGAACACAGTAAATTCGCAAACAAATAGAAGCATCGGACAATCCCCAGGGGTCAAACTTTGGAGGCGCAAAGGACTTCTTTCCCACCAGATACAGCCCGGGAGACTCATATTTTTGTTTTTGTTACATTCTCCTCTAAATATTCATATGTTCAACAATCAGTACGCTTTTCGATGCACAAAAGACCTCTGAGCTGCCGGTCTAGTGTAAAAGGGCAGTGTTCGTCGCTGAGGTAGCCTTTCTTGGGATATAAACCTTTTTTATGAGTATTATTATTATCATAGTTTTATTAGTGATCCATTATAGCTTAATTCTATTTTTCAATCATGTACCAAAATCATCGTAAGACGCTTCTGGATAATGCAAGGAAATGTTAAAGAAAAGGAAAACTGTTTGTGTGAAATACGTAAAAATTGATGTCAGATTTAAACCTGATCGGTCGCAAACCCAAATTCGGGTACACGAAACGATCAAAGTATTCGAATTTGAATACTAGGACTACGACCGGAGTGCGGTAACTAATGCTTTGTAAATCAGTCTTTAAAAATCCCATTATTCTCTCTTGTCAACATAAGTTAAACAACAATGTACAAGAAGTATATACAGTTTCAAGTGATTGTTGTTGAATTTGACATAGTTAATGGATCACTTTCATTTGATCCAGGATTGTGTAAGCAGAACAAAGCTTATTTATTACTAGTATTCTTTATTTTTCAGAAATTAAAATGTAAGCGCATTACAATGAACTGATGAATAAGAACAATTTATGCACTTAATTCGCTGTAAATAAATACAAGTTTGTAAGCGGGTATCTCACTCAGTGCCGTTTTTATAAACTTGTGAAAATATTTCATATTGGTTACGCACATTCAATGACAGGTATGAAACGTGTAAGCCATTTTGAAGTGATCGAAGGGCATGCTAGCAGAAATAATTGTTAAACCGTGATATTTGTATTGATGTTTATTTAGACGAGCGATGGAAAAACAGGCTACAGTTGAGGAGGAACGTAACAAACCATACATGGATCTGGTGCCAAGTACTATAAATACCCAAACAACGTATGAAGACATAGCGCCACAGTCGGTGGGAGAAGAACAATCATCAGGTGTACTGATCCATGACATTCGACAACTTGGAATGCTGAACCCCGAACGAGATGCAGCAGAGTCCGATCATGTCTATGAGAAACCGAGCGAATATTTTGATACTGCTTTGTAATACACATAGTGCGGTTTTGGTCATGAATACCAGTGAATACTTTCTTTCTGGGTTTCGTTTTTTAACTTTTTCATTCTCTCTGTCTGTGTTTCATCTTGGGAAGGGAGAGGCAGTGAGATAAATTAGTATCCCCCTCCCTGCCCTCCCTTTAATCTTTCTTGCTCATTCTTGCTTATAATCATATGCTTGAACACAATCTATTAAAGGGACTTAGTAACATTTTTCAAATCCTCAAAAAAAAAATGGTTAACTCTAGCGGTTCCCTCATACATTGTTGTATTCGTATTAACAAACAAATCATGGGACCGGTTTCGGTTTTTCAAATTTCCCTTTCGTTACAAAGATATGTACGATCGAAGTATTCAGATAAGAAAAACTCCGGGCGAGTTTTTCTTTTGTGTACAAAGTGAGTGCAGTGATTTAGTGAATATCACTTTGTATTTTCACTCATTACTTGGCCATGCAATGTCCATTTGACTTAAATTTTCACACAATACCCTGTGGACATATGAGATAACAAAAATATACATTGCATCAACCCTTCATCACTTTTTGCACATGTCAACAAAGTTACTAGATCCCTTTAAGCATAGAGGGCCTGATGTTTGAAGTTCCTTACCCAATTTAATGATACCATTAAATGCTCCTCATTAAAATTATGTAAATTTACACTGGACAATTTTAAATAGTGTGTTATGATTACCTACATCGAGATATATTAGCTACCGTATTTGCTGGTGTATTAACCGCACCTTTCTTCAAAAAAAAATAAAGAAAAAAAGGGGGTGCCGTTTATACACGACCGTATTAACCTCACTTTTTTAACCTCACTTTTTTTTTTTTTTTTTTTTTTAGGGGGTGCGGTTAATACACCGGAGCGGTTAATACACCGAAAAATACGGTACATCTTATAGTTTGTACAAGATCATATTATTTGTTTGTTATTTGAGTACTTTGGATTGATTATACATGTAGATATATGAATATGACAATGTCATAATGATATGCCTTAATGTTCATCCACATCGGTAGGGGGAGGTGGTTCTACGCATATCAAATACTTTTTTGTTTATATTGTTGTACATGAATTACCTGTATACACGGACAATATTGTGATAGCCTTTGTAGACCCCCAGATCAACTGCAATGTTATATTCAATGTATGATTTATATATGTATTTATCATATTTGTTGTAATGTATAATATACTTATGTAAACGATATTTTTGGTTAGAGATGTGAACATACAATTAAATTGAATTTAATATACATGTTAAGTTCTGCTTACATACCAAATTATTATCACAAAGTTCATGAATAATGTGCATAATTAACATACTGGAAATTAAAATGTCATTGGGTAAGATCGTCAGCTGTATGGATGCAGCGGTGTAGCTTTTTTATATCAGTAACGAAGTTACCAACACAGATGTATAACTTGTAATTTACCATAATGAATGTACAAATTAAACAAAAAATACTTTGACTTGAATTTCAAGCAGCCAATTGTCCTGATGCCTAAGCCTATTGGGATTGACTGGATAATGAAAGGAAACACTTATAATATTTCTGGTGGCAAATGAAAACCAAGAAAAAGAATTCGGGCCATAGTGTTTGCGCGCAATATTTACGCATGCGTATGATCTCTGTATCCCATTGTATGCCCTCAATTGCGCAATTTTGATAACGGCTGTACCATGTGGATCGATATTTGTATTTGTATGGACTTGAATACTCCAAACAATGGTGCATTGTCAAAAATTAATTTTCTTCGGCCGTATATACAAACTGATATCTCTCTCTTTATTTTTTATTTTTTTGTTTTACTAAAAATAATTTCGTTTGTACAGTCAATAGATCCAGTAAGAATTGCGAATGATTGTTGTGTCTTTTTTTCTTTTTTAGTGCGTTTCTTCATTAAACAGGGGTCTATAGTGGGCACATACGAAGGTACCAATATTGTCGTACTTGTTAGGAGATTGACCAAAATATAGCAGTTATAATAACAATAAAAATGTTGATATATTATTACATCGCATATTATTTGTATTTGTCATATGTATTTTCGTAGCGAGCAACTTTACAGAAAAATCAAACTTAATGCATTGGTTTTTTAGGTATGGTTTTGCTTAGTAAATTGGCCTGCGGTGATTTTCACGAGAAACAAATAGTTATGTAGTGCTTTCGTGAATTAATGGATGTTTACGGATCTTTCCATAGATCGTTGAATGTATTTTTGTTTAAATCATGGTCGTCAAATCAACACATTAAAAAAAGGTTCTATATTGGACCCATAAAAACACACAGATTGAGAATTCTATATTGCTGAAGTCTAGAAATTTTGGGGGGCTTAATCCCTTAGACCCAATCAAGGGCTCTAGTATAGGAGCCCTTGGACACAACCTATGCTGATTTTGTTGGTGTTGTTGTTGTTATTTTCGTTGGTGTTGTTGTTTTGATTCAATAACATTTTTCTATGCAGGGGACAATTTTGGTGGGCACTATCGGTAGGTTGGCTGCACAAGAAACGTGACTGCTAAAACAGGCTAATCGTACGTAAGAAAAGACGCAGTTTTACTTTTGATACACATTGTGAATTTTGCCCGCACATCATTAAGCGCCAATGTTTGTCATTGGGGGTAAATGGCAAACCATTTGTTCGTGGGTGTTTTAGTTTCGTTTTGTTTTTCGTTGGGGGGCCCGGGGGGGGGGGGGGCGGAGGGGGGGGGGGGGGCGGGGCGACGGAGCTCTGGGAGGTGTGTATTTTCTCTCACGTAGGGAGCCACGGAGATTTTATTGTATATAGGAATCATCAAAGCTAAATAAATCAATATATTAATTATATAATATAACTCGACGCTGCAAAAGCTGTGACACTGTGAGCAAAATGAAGCGCATGAATATAGTCCTATTATGATCTAAATCTATAAATGCCCCCAGGCATGTCTTTTGTCAAAACAAATGATAATGATAGTACAAAAACAAGGTGAAAGGAGGTATTGGTGGTAGTTATGTTTGTTACATTCTGCTCGACGGGTCATGCAAACTGGTGTTAAGCTTGTAGGCGACACCTCATAAATTAGATCCCTAGATTTAGCAAAGAACCATTCGTAAGCTAACGGATATTGTAAAAATATTGCAAAATAACATACATGTTTATATAAACATATTACACTATTTTCCTAATTTATGACATTTTACTTTTCATTCTAAAATATATATATATATAAATTTATATAGATGAAACACAGACTTTAAGTATTCAGCGTAATAAGCTGGTGTTTATTCTTATAATCGTCTATACAGTATTATATACCGGTACAATAAACCATACCCGCTCCCTGGATATACCAACATCATTATTTAAAAAATGGTGTATCAAAAAGCAGTGCTTATAATTATGATATGCGTTACTTGTCACATATTCAAATCACATTATAGAAATAACAAAATATAGCGTAACTAAGTACATGTGTAGATTTATATACAATACTCTTCGAGTATACAATTTACTATATAATTTTGGAAATATTATATTATTAAAAACAATAATATGAATAACCTTACTGCGTAACATATGGCAAAATAATCATGAATAAATCAAACCTGTACATAATGACCCCTCATTCATCAGATATTAAATTACATTTAAAGGGATCTATTAACATTGTCAACATCCACATAACTAACTGAGAGCTCCAGTGGTTCTCTCATACCTCGTTGCATTCGTATTATCGATACGATAGAAGCATCGAACAGGTATCGGTTTTCCGAATTTCCCTTTGGTTAGAAAGATAGTTTACGATTGACTGATTGGAAGTATTCGGATTGTTAATTATTCACTGCTATGGAAAGTTATAACTGTGTACGAAGTCAGTGCAATAACATAGCAAATATCAATTTGCAGCTTTAATCATTAAGTCATTTAACATTTATCTATAATATATTACCATTTTCACGCATCACTTAGTGGACACATACAAAATAACGTACATGTTTATATAAACTTATTTACACCTTTTTCATTTTGACCTAGTCAATGCAAGTTTAACCGCACTCCTTGCCCGTAATACCATTCAGCGACCATGCCCATTCTCTCGGCACACGGCTGAGTGCACACTAACAATAGTGCGCGATGCTCAACGCTATGAACGGCGGTTCGTGCGATTCATCAAGCGCGGGCTCAATACAAAATGACAAAAAAGAGAACCTGACATGGTGTCATTCACAGCGCCCTAAAACAAAAAGTACACGACCAAATTGACTGTTCTTGGTATCGTTGTTCATTTGAAAAGACACTCTACCCGATGGACATAATACATGTGTAACTATGTTTTGGGAAGTGCCTGCAGCCCCGTTCCGTTTTTTCTGGGCCACCCTGTATAACATTCATCTACCATAGAATTTTCACACATCACTTAGTGGACACATCATAATTATCACGATACATATTTTATCAACCATTCGCCACTTTTTGCACATACCAACAAAGTTACTAGATCCCTTTAACTAAGGTAAAGCAACAGCGACAAGGAAACACATTGGGTACACAACCTGAGCGAAACAATGCGAAACTGAAAGCAATTTATTACATTCTATGAACTGTATCTATAGGCGGATTCTTGCTTGATTACGACCATAGACGTAAGAGGCGGTGGGGGCTATGAGCTGCATCCCCAAGAATGCTGAAAATGCGATATTCGGCACAAAAGCACCTTCGGGAAATTAAATTCATTTTCAAGAGCATTAGATCTTAACATAGCCAAATCCTGACATTGCATGATCACGTGGCTCGATTGGAGTCAGTAATACTAGCCGTCGATCGGTCCCGTGGTTCAATTGGAGTCACGTAACAGTTACAATTGGTCACGCGGTTCGTTGGAGTCAAGTATTATACGGTACTCGTCATTGTTCAAGTGGTTCGTTGGAGTCGAGTAATTCTCGTCATTGGTCTCGCGGTTCATAGGAGTCGCGTATATACTTGTCATTGGTCAGATGGTTCGATTGGAGTCAAGTAATAGTAATCATTGGTCACGTGATCGTTGGAGTCGAGTTGTACTTGTTATTGCTCAAGTAATTCGTTGGAGTCGAGTCATACTCATAATTGGTCAACATGTTACATTGGAGTCAAGTAATAGTCATCATTGGTATCGTGGTTTGATGGCGTCACATATTAATACTTGGTCACGTGGCTCGTCAGGCGATTCGATTGGAGTTAAGTAATTGTCATCATTGGTCAGGTAATTCGTTGGAGTCGAGTAATAATTGTGATTGCTTGGTAACGTGGTTCGATTGGAGTAAAGTACAGTAATATTCATCATTTGTCACGTGATTCGTTGGAGTCGAGAAAAGCTCGTCATTGGTCAAGATGTTATATTGGAGTGAAGTAATCGTCATCATTGGTCTCGCGGTTCGTTGGAGTCAAGTAATCGTCATCATTGATCACGTGGTCTGGTGGATTCGAATAGTCGTGGAAATCACCATCTCTTTCAAAGCTAGTGAGTCTGGCATTTCCCAACTGCTGCAGACTGACTTCGTACTCAACACCATCTTCGTCGTCGACAATGCTTTCGTATAGCGGGTCATCGATTGAAGTGTGAGGCAATGCTTGTAATTGAATGCTGTTTTCCGTTACTGCCTCCTTCTGAGGAGGGCGCGACTGGCTTCCTTCTTCCTTTTGGTTGCCATGGTTATTTAGCACCGCGTTCAATTCTTGGTAGTTTTTATTTCCGTGGACTTCAGTGGGTGTTTCGTAGTCATCGGTCTGCATTGGATGGGACGGTTCCATGGGCGTTGCAGCTTTAGACCTGGACATTTGAATAAAAGACAAAACATAATTGGCAATCTAAACTTAGTATTGTACATTTATAAGCAGTAAAATAAGAAATTAATTATAAACAAAAATAGGCTAAACATAGCAAACTAACATCCTCCATCTGTCTCTCTCTTTTATAATGATGTAAGCATTATTCTCTAGAGTGTGGCTGTCCCTTAAGAACTGTCTTATAGTTATAATGATTTATAGTTTGAATTTGTGAGTTTGATGGTGCTTGCATCAACGTAAGTTGAGCATAATACAGGCCGATTACTTAATTGTATTTTATTTATAGCGTTTTTTAAATGTATCTTGGGACATCAATATTTGTATAACAATTTACAACCTGACCCTAAAGCACACTCAAATATTACGAAAAACCTCAATTTTAAGTAATTACGCTCTCTCTATGTAAAAAAACAATAACAACGAACCTATAATGCTTGTATAGCAGCAAAGAAGCTAATATGAATATAACGACGGCCATGACGACAATGACCACGACAATGATGATGGTGTTTCCGGATGATTCTGCTGGGTCATAAACAAAGTTAAAGAAAGTAATTTTAACCATTAATGTTTTATCACAACTAATACTAGATATTTTTTTACATAACCATCCATATAAACTTTCAAGATCATCATTTAAAGCATGTTCAAATTCAGAAACAGAAATGTAAAAATAATATAAAATTGTGTCATCTGCATACACTGTAATTGGCATCTTGTTACAGATTTAGATAGGTCATTAATGTATATAATAAACAGTAGTGGTACTAATATAGAATACTGTGGTATACCACACGAGATATTACATTCATCTGATATGTCATCATTAACAATAGTCTTACAAACTCGTCCAATCTAATTACAGACAGTCTCATTTAGACCAATACGTTTGAGTTTTTTAACCAGTATTTCACAAGCTTTTCTCAGATCAACCAATACTGCGCCACTGTATTTGCTTTTTAACCATTGCATACAACCAATCGTTAGTGACTTTAGATGATGTTGTGACAGTTGAGTGTTTAGGTCTAAAATCTGATTGTGCCGGAGTGAGTACTTCATTGTTATGCAAATAAACTCGAACGTGTTGTTCAATTACTTTTGAAATGCAAGACATTATTAACATATGTCTTAAATGTTTGGTACCTTTCCATTGTTTAGAGAAAGTACCACATTAAAAAAAAAGATCAAATATATTACACTCTCAATAATTTCATGGGCACATAATTTCAACATGGCCACAGAAATATCATCAAGTCCTGTAGATTTCGTAAGTTTCGCATGTTTCGTATGTTTCAAAACGTCATATTCATCAACATAGGTAACTCTAAGTACATTGTCTTCTTAATATGGTACATTTGGTAAACCTTCAGCCAATCTACTTTCCACAGAAGCAAATAATGAATTAAAGGGACTTAGTAACATTGTCCAAATCCTCAAAATAAAATTTTCATTTTAGCGGTTCCCTCATACCTTGTTGTATTCGTATTAACAATAAAATCATGGGACAGGTTTCGGTTTTTCAAATTTCCCTTTCGTTACAAAGATATGTACGATCGAAGTATTCAGATAAGAAAAACTCCGGGCGAGTTTTTATTCTGTGTACAAAGTGAGTGCAATGAGTTATTGAATATAATTTTGCATTTTCGCTCATTACTTGGCCATGCAATGTCCATTTGACTTGCAATTTTCACACAATACCCTGTGGACATATGAGATAACAATAATATACATTGCATCAACCATTCATCACTTTTTGCACATGTCAACAAAGTTACTAGATCCCTTTAAATGAGTTTGCAGCCTGGACGTTATCGTCAGAGTCAACAAAGATACACGAATCAACACCTTTATCAGGGATCAAAGATTACAAGATTTTCCAAGTCGTTTGAGTATTACTATGTGCTACGTACATGTGCTTTCTTTGCCTTTTCAACAACTGAGTTGACTTTGTTCGGTAGTCTTCTCTGCTATTTGTTACTGCGTCATCGTTTGTCTTATGTGGCCGTACTTTCATTTTGTATCACGTTGTTTCATCAATCGATCAATTTTAGAATTAATAAATGATGAATCATGATTTGTTACACGTTGTTTTGTTCGTATGGGCATATGCTTCCACAGCATCATCAATGGATTCTTTAAGAGATTTTAATGGTTGATTCCGAAGGTCAGCCTGTAATGCTTGAACATTCACATTTTGCATACACCTAAATTTGATTATTCTAGGTTGTCATAACAGCATAACATGACCATGTACAGTTGCACCTTGACATCCAGTGGCGTAACTAAACAATAATACAGACATCGGGGGCAAATTTGTGTTTCCGACAGTTATCCCGACAGTTATTATCTACATGGTACATGAAACCATTGACCAAGTTCTTCCTTTAAGACAATGATCCATCCATGTCTGCATAATGTTGTTACATAATTATAGTTTTAAACTTAAGTATTAATCACTTGCAAATTCAAAAGAAAAGAAAATAATTTTAAACTAAATCATAAGTAGAACAGAAAGGGAAATACAATTTTTGCTGAATAATTATTTTAAGTACTCACCAGTCTGACAGTTGAATCCAGTGTATCCATCACCACATGTACACGTGTAAGCATTGACCATGTCATTACACGTTGCACCATTCAGACAAGGGTTTGGCGAGCATTCGATGATATCTGAAATAAGAACAATGACACTTTACATAAGATGTTAAGTGGGGTTCTTGTAATGAGCCAGTACAGTTACCATGGCAGTACCTAATATCATACAGTTTCACATCGACATAAATTCTCTCTCCTCCTCTCTCTCCATAATTTAAGATCAACGCACATTGAAGGGCATAATTATAACCGCGTCGTTTGAGTATTACTTTGAAAGTATAACAACTTTTGACGTACATGTGCTTTCTTTGCCTTTTGTTTTGTAGTTTTCTGTGCTCATTTGTTACTGCGTCATCGTTTGTCTTATGTGGCCGTACTTTAATTTTGTATCACGCTGTTTCATCAATCGATACATTTTAGAAATAATAAATGATGAATCATGATTTTTTACACGTTTTGTTCGTATGGGCATATGCTTGATAATCACATGTAATTCCACAGCATCATCAATGGATTCTTGAAATGATTTTCATGGTTAATTCCGAAGGTCAGCCTGTAATACTTGAACATTCACATTTTGCCATCCTATATTTGATTATTCTAGGAGGTCTAAATATCTTTGATTCCCAGATAAAATAACAAATGTAATAAACGCACATACCATCGTGTATAACACTGCTTTGTATTACTTTCCTATCATTACTTGTCAATAAATATACAATGAAGGTTGCACATTGGCTGGTTATTATAGTAGGCTCACTGACATTCAACTGTTTGAGAGCATAAATGCGATTGAAATATTTCATACTAATGTTTGTCAAAGGTTGAGCTTATAAATCAAAATTTGTGTTACCAACTAAAATGGTTTCACATGCAAAGCTATCGATAAATTACAAATATTATTTATACAAATCCAATTTTCCAATTCATGTGAAAGGTTGCCTTAATTTCAATTTAACAAAAATGACCTCTGGTCCATTCAAACAATTATTTACAATTATGTTCAAAGTAAATAGCTTAATGAACATAGACAGCAACTCCCCCGCCATATCGATTTTTATCCATGCGAATCAAACAGTAATTCGGGTTTTCATGTTCTTTCTAATAAAATAGAGGTATCTAATTAATATGCATTCAGTGCCAAATATGAATAGGATTGTATGGTATATATCTATGCATATATACTCCGCAAAAAAAGAAACTGGACACTTGTATAAGACCAAATATTTCATATTCATTTACAATAAAATATATGATATTGTATATCAAATTAAAGATAAAACGACTCTCTTCAATATTGGCATAAAATCGAAATTAAATCATTCATGCATGACTTGTCACGGTCAGTTAACCACAGTGTCACAAGTGAAAAATAAATAAGACGATTTATTTGGGACACCGTCGACAGAGGGCGACGTGATTTAAAAATATTTGGCGGTGAAAAACACATGTGACCCGGGGCGCGGTTTTGGAGAATTATTCTTAATAGTGGGAAGAGGAAAAATTAGGCAGATACGATTTTGAGTTGGGACGGAGAGCAGGCGTCTGGTCTACGAGTAAAAATTATTACTTTGCCTGGTATTGAAAATGCAGTTGGGATATTTAATGGAGTTTAAATGACAGTGAGGTCTATAGTATTTTATTAAATAAATATTCAGCATTTCGAGGCGATAACCGGCAGAGAGATCCTCGTTGGCACCTTCCTCGCTCTTACTCGGATACAGGATAGAGTAGTAAGTACATACGAACATTTATGTGTGTGTGTGTTTTGGGATAGCGGGGTGAATAGGTAATCAATTATTCATTGTGAAGATTTTGTTTAAGTTAGCTAGCCGCTAGAGATGTTTTAGGCGATTGGCTCGCAAACGAAATTATGTGTGATTGGTATTGTTGTATAACCCTGGAAGATTATTCGTAAAACATTACACTTGAATTTGTCACGCTAGGGGCGCCATTTTTGATGTGATTAATTTATATTTTAAATATAATTAATTGAGGTGTTACACTTATATTATTTATATTTGTTCTTTTCATTCTGGTTATTAAAAGTTGGGAACCAAAATTGGGACAGCGTTTTGGATCATAGTTGATTAAGGGGGGTGAAGAATAGGGTTGGGCAAAATGTGTAATATGATTTCGTTTTGATATGTGAAATGTTTCTCTTTTTGTGTTGTATTAATGGTTGTTGTAGATAGTTTGAAAGTGCAGTGTTTTATTTTTATGTATCGATACGTATATCTCACTATCGATACTAGTTTGAATTATTCGATTGAAATGACTATATCGATAGTAACATTGAGAACGTTATTAAACTCACGCTTGCCTTACAAAGATTAAATGGTGCAATTGTGTGGTTAGATGGAATTTCCTATATTGGATTGATAATTGAAATGTATATAAATGAATTATAAGTAAGTCTTTCTATCTTTTATTGTTTTAATATATGGAATCAACGGGTTAAGAACGTGTGAAAAAGTTTCATTTAATTAAGTGAGACAGTTTGTTTGTGTTTCTCTTTCGATTTGACCCTGAATTATTAATTCAATGCCTTTATATATATATGCTTGAAATAATATTTGATGTGAATTACTGGGGAACTGTTGGTGATTTGTTTACATATTATAGCCGTATCCGGGACCTCCCTTTTCCGCCGGAGTTAGGGGAGCCAGCCCTTTAGAACTCCCGCCGGCCTCGGCAGTGGTGTCGGCTTACGACAGAGTACTTGTGATCGATCAGGATCGGCCACCATCACCACACTCATCACGCGATCGATTGTCAGCAAATCAGCGCACAGAAATAACGTCAGGAGCCACGTCTGGGACGTGGCGGCAACCACCTCATCTTTATCTCATCAGTCAGCATGTAAACATTCGCATAATCAGCAGATCATCTTCAAAAATAGACCGCGGGACTTTTGTTAGGCTTCATAGCTATATGGCCATTTAAGTATTTATTTTATTTATTATTATTATTTGTTTGTATTACTTATTTATCTATTTTTGTTTTGTCCTTAGTTTTCTTTTTGTTTTTTGTGTTTTCGTTTCTTATTACGCGTATAACAAGTGGGTTTTTATGTAATTATATTATACATTACTGTTACTTACTTATACAATATTTCACTACGCAAAGGTTTTATGGTATTTTAGTATTTCTTCTTTTTGGGGTATATCTATGGCAGTGAAATTGAATTCACGGTGAATATTATCAGTGGCGACACGCATAGGTTTTAATTTAATTAAAGATTTATATATGCCTAATTTATTTGTTTTATGATTCTTGATATATACATTTTAATGGATACTTACTGTTGGGAGTTTGAAATTAAATATTAAATTGTGTCATTTTATAACGTTATATACTATTCTATAGTTGCTTTATGGTTTGTGTATAGCTTAAAACCACAAACCCTTCCCAGGTCGAAATTCCCATAGAACCAAGACCCATAGGATTCCCATAGAGACCCATAGGCCTAATGGTTTCTATGGGATCCTATGGGTTTCAATAGGGAAAGTGGAACATGGGTTTCTATGGGTTCTATGGGTTTCTATGGGTCCTATGGGTTTCTATGGGTTTTTATTTTATGGATTTCTGTTGGTCCCATAGAAACCCATAGAAACCCATAGAAACCCATAGGATATTCCTATGGGTTTTCTATGGGTTTCGATGGGAAATTCGACTTGGGGAGCGCCCTCTCGTGTTTTAATGGCGCTTTTGGAATGATAACAGGCTTGTTACTTAGTCGTTTGTATGTTTGTATACCTTTCGAGCATGGTGGGGTTATAAATATTAGTTTGTAGTGTTACTGTGCAGGTTTTGGTTACTAAAGTTCAGCCTTACCAAAACTGTACTACCCCTTTAACGAAATCATTGTTAATACTTTGGGGTTCCCTCTGCTTCGCGGGTTAATTTGCACTCACATCAATGGTATTTGGTTGATTCAACTCTTATATAAAATGTCATTGGTGCATAAAATCACTCTGATAGCGTATATGGTGCGATTATATCAAGACACAGGATTAAACTGGTACGTTTCTACACCGTGCATAACAAGTCGATTAATGTGAGTGTAAACTCACCCTGTTGACATGTAGTGCCAGTAAATCCAGGAACACAGTTACATTGGTACGTGTTCACACCCGGAGTACAAGTCCCTCCATTGTTGCAAGGATTTGTCGAACACGGACTCGAAACACCTGACGAAAGACGAAAGTACAAATATACAAGTAAGCACTCAGTATCTACACCACAATGGAAAGGCGTGACTTATTACCGACATAAAAGAACATTAGTTATTTCTTAGCTTGTTGTACTTTCCATTTCGAAAATGTTCAGTTAATTTAAATATGTATTCATCCCGTTGTTCTTTGGTTTTTGACACAATTGAGGAAAACCCCACCGTTTAACATCATGAGGTCCCGAGTTCGAACCCCGTTTATGGCCTACCGCGTTTGTCCTTCAGCAAGTCAATTTATCTACATTTGTTGCTCTCTACCCAGATTTGTAAAATGGGTACTCGGAAGGAATTGAAGTGCTTGTAATAGGTAGCCTGGCAGGATTACTCCTCAGGGAATTGAGAAAAAGCACTTCAAGTGCAGATTGATTGTCAGTGTTTCCGATGACCGAGGTAATAAACTTTAAACTTGTAACAATAATGTTGTAAAGCACTTCAAGATAATTATCAATCAAATTGGTTGTTATTTGAATATAAAGTATAATTGTTTGTTAAAGATATTGTTATCATTTTTAGTAGTACTAATAATAACATTATTACTATGATTATTAATATTAATATTATCATTATGATCATCATCATCATTTCTTTTATAATAGCCAACGATGCCGATTCCACCTTAAAATAGGTATTACTTGGGTTTTTATGAACGATTATTACTAAAGTTTTGTTTAGTATCAGAACGTTTAGTTTTACTTACCTGTTTCACACCTGGTTCCCGCCCAGCCAGACGGACAGGTACATGTGAATTGGTTGATTCCATTCACACAGGCTCCGCCGTTCAGACACGGGTTACTGTTACACTCGTTCACATCTAGTGGAGGTGAGACGTCGGTAACAATAAACACAATTAGGGAAGGTGAAAACGTCTTTAAGATACATGTAGTACAAGCGGTCATTATCTAAGGTGTCATGGCACAATTAATTTAATTGGTGTCCTACTGAATATGTGTAACAAAGCTTCCATATGAATGTTATTGTAATGAGTTCAATTCTAGAAGAACAGGAATGTTCCATACATGTTTGGTCAAGATATCTGCAAAATTATTCGCAGTAACAAACACACTAACACACAAACGGAACCGAAAACACAACCTCCTGCCACTTCCAGTTCTAATTATTTACAACTACCTCAGTCTGTTGTATCTCTTAGCGTTCTGTGCGTTGTATGATGTATTAAAGTTATCAAACATTCATTCGACGTTTGACTTTGCGCAGGTCGAAAATGCGCCTTAATATGAAAATCTGGCTCTTAACATTGATTTAAAGGCGCGTATTTTCTATCTTGCGTTTGCTCCAAACAAAATAATAGATTAACAACTGTATCGTCAATTTAATCTTGAAAGGTTTCGAGAATGGCAATAATGCCACTCCCCCCCCCCCCCCCCTTCCCCGGCCTTAGAAATACCTGAAATAGACTGGCCTTTTAGGGTAAAACCACGCATATGAGCAATCTTTATTGATGTGCATGCTATCACTCCATTAGCCATGTGAAAACATTCATTCATGTGTTTGCGTGTGAACTCACCCTGTAGACATACACTGCCAGTGAGTCCGGGGATGCAGGTGCAACTGAACGCGTTCACATGGTTACTACAAGTTCCTCCATTTCGACAGGGGTTCGACGCGCACTCATTTACATCTGCTTCTATGGGTTTTTATTTTATGGATTTCTGTTGGTCCCATAGAAACCCATAGAAACCCATAGGATATTCCTATGGGTTTTCTATGGGTTTCTATGGGAAATTCGACTTGGGGAGCGCCCTCTCGTGTTTTAATGGCGCTTTTGGAATGATAACAGGCTTGTTACTTAGTCGTTTGTATGTTTGTATACCTTTCGAGCATGGTGGGGTTATAAATATTAGTTTGTAGTGTTACTGTGCAGGTTTTGGTTACTAAAGTTCAGCCTTACCAAAACTGTACTACCCCTTTAACGAAATCATTGTTAATACTTTGGGGTTCCCTCTGTTTCGCGGGTTAATTTGCACTCACATCAATGGTATTTGGTTGATTCAACTCTTATATAAAATGTCATTGGTGCATAAAATCACTCTGATAGCGTATATGGTGCGATTATATCAAGACACAGGATTAAACTGGTACGTTTCTACACCGTGCATAACAAGTCGATTAATGTGAGTGTAAACTCACCCTGTTGACATGTAGTGCCAGTAAATCCAGGAACACAGTTACATTGGTACGTGTTCACACCCGGAGTACAAGTCCCTCCATTGTTGCAAGGATTTGTCGAACACGGACTAGAAACACCTGACGAAAGACGAAAGTACAAATATACAAGTAAGCACTCAGTATCTACACCACAATGAAAGGCGTGACTTATTACCGACATAAAAGAACATTAGTTATTTCTTAGCTTGTTGTACTTTCCATTTCGAAAATGTTCAGTTAATTTAAATATGTATTCATCCCGTTGTTCTTTGGTTTTTGACACAATTGAGGAAAACCCCACCGTTTAACATCATGAGGTCCCGAGTTCGAACCCCGTTTATGGCCTACCGCGTTTGTCCTTCAGCAAGTCAATTTATCTACATTTGTTGCTCTCTACCCAGATTTTTTAAATGGGTACTCGGAAGGAATTGAAGTGCTTGTAATAGGTAGCCTGGCAGGATTACTCCTCAGGGAGTTGAGAAAAAGCACTTCAAGTGCAGATTGATTGTCAGTGTTTCCGATGACCGAGGTAATAAACTTTAAACTTGTAACAATAACGTTGTAAAGCACTTTAAGATAATTATCAATCAAATTGGTTGTTATTTGAATATAAAGTATAATTGTTTGTTAAAGATATTGTTATCATTTTTAGTAGTACTAATAATAACATTATTACTATGATTATTAATATTAATATTATCATTATGATCATCATCATCATTTCTTTTATTATAGCCAACGATGCCGATTCCACCTTAAAATAGATATTACTTGGGTTTTTATGAACGATTATTACTAAAGTTTTGTTTAGTATCAGAACGTTTAGTTTTACTTACCTGTTTCACACCTGGTTCCCGCCCAGCCAGACGGACAGGTACATGTGAATTGGTTGATTCCATTCACACAGGGTCCGCCGTTCAGACACGGGTTACTGTTACACTCGTTCACATCTAGTGGAGGTGAGACATCGGTAACAATAAACACAATTATGGAAGGTGAAAACGTCTTTAAGATACATGTAGTACAAGCGGTCATTATCTAAGGTGTCATGGCACAATTAATTGAATTGGTGTCTTACTGAATATGTGTAACAAAGCTTCCATATGAATGTTATTGTAATGAGTTCAATTCTAGAAGAACAGGAATGTTCCATACATGTTTGGTCAAGATATCTGCAAAATTATTCGCAGTAACAAACACACTAACACACAAACGGAACCGAAAACACAACCTCCTGCCACTTCCAGTTCTAATTATTTACTACTACCTCAGTCTGTTGTATCTCTTAGCGTTCTGTGCGTTGTATGATGTATTAAAGTTATCAAACATTCATTCGACGTTTGACTTTGCGCAGGTCGAAAATGCGCCTTAATATGAAAATCAGGGGTGGTATTCTGTAAGGATCTTAGGAGGTGAAGTTGATCTTAAGAGCAACTTTGGTATTCTGTAAGTTGCTCTTAGAGTTGCTCTTACGACCAACTCTGAAAAGTTGCTCTTAACTTAAGAGCAACTTTTCGAATATGTAAATGTATGCAAATATATGCAAATAAGCATCCTAAGATAAGAGGTATTCTGTAGATGAAGATAAGAGCTACTTTTTGATCTTATCTTAAGACTGCCTACAATCAGTCTTAGTTTGAATTAAACACAACAAAAATAGGAAGTCCCCCCTCATCAAAACAGCGTAACTTGTTAACGAAACGGTTTTGAGCAAAATAACTTGGCAGAATTGTTTCTACACTTATTGACTAACTTCTGTTTTAACATTAAATTGGTCCGTCAAGTCATGCATGAGTGAGTAACATTTTGACTCTTGTGACTTTTGAAAAGTGACAATTTTGCCTTTAATGTGTGCTCACTCATGCATGACTTGACGGATCAATCTCATTTTCACAGAGAAGTTAGCCAATAGGTGTAGAAACAATTCTGCCAAGTTATTTTGCTCAAAACTTTTTTTACGCTATTTTGATTAGGGGGGGAGGGGGGGGGACTTACTTTTTTGTTGTTTTAGAACGCGTGATCAAAATGGCCGACGAATTATTGTTCTATCAATTTTGGCAGCGGCAGGAGCAGCTAAATAAGAAAATTCTCCCTCCATGATGCTCCTATCTACAACTTTCGTTGCACTTTCGCAACGCACTTTGATGACATTTGACTGCAGTTGACGTAATGCAATTTTGGACGAAATTATTCTGTTACTAGGTGTGGTACAGTGGGTACACCATAGAATTATGATATGAATAAACAAACAAACCCGTTTATAAACGAGTTGGTTTGTTTATTCATAATTAATTATATGGGTACACAGCACTACTTCTATGGTACACAGTTGCTAAGGCATAAGCATATTTTGCGCGCAAATTACTTATTGCGCGTTTGTCGTGCGCGCACGATGCGCGCAACACACTTTCATGTACCATATTGCTCAGACAGTAACATAATGATTGACTTCATAAATGCACGTTTTTATTATTGCTCCTTGAGAGTTTGAGCAATAAATTGTATACGTGTCCGTATTTAAAACATATTTTCTTCAAACACTTATAGATAAGCAGATATTATTACATCTCAATTACATCTTAATTCCATCTCAAGGAAATAAAGGACGCTTAAACTTATATTTATTTTCTATGAGAGTTTGTTCAATTACACATTTCTTTATTAACTGAAGTTTGTTTAAATGAGTTATATGATTGCTGTTATAATGTCATACTGTTAAAAGATATGTTGTAGTACTGTAATATACTCTGCAACAATGTGAAAAAAGAATATCCATGAACGATATGAACCAAATCAATCAATCAATCAATCAATCAATCAATCAATCAATCAATCAATCAATCAATCAATCAATCAATCACTCAATCACTCAATCAATCAATCAATCAATCAATCCATCCATCAATCCATATCGTGGTGTGGCCACGTGGTATCTACTTGACAATTTTGTTCATCAATGAAAACAAAGACGATGATTGGTCGATGGTCATTAATGGGCGTGCTCATGAATATTTATGAGCTAATTAATTATTCATTATTCATGCTAAGATCGTCCTAAGAGCAACTTACAGAATACCACTTAGGCACATCTTAGGGAGCTCTTAGAGTTGATCTTAAGAGCAACTCCTAAAGAGCAACTCTAGGATGAACTTACAGAATACCACCCCTGGCTCTTAACATTGATTAAAGGCGCGTATTTTCTATCTTGCGTTTTGCTCCAAACAAAATAATAGATTAACAACTGTATCGTCAATTTAATCTTGAAAGGTTTCGAGAATGGCAATAATGCCACTCCCCCCTCCCCCCCCCCCCCTTCCCCGGCCTTAGAAATACCTGAAATAGACTGGCCTTTTAGGGTAAAACCACGCATATGAGCAATCTTTATTGATGTGCATGCTATCACTCCATTAGCCATGTGAAAACATTCATTCATGTATTTGCGTGTGAACTCACCCTGTAGACATACACTGCCAGTGAGTCCGGGGATGCAGGTGCAACTGAACGCGTTCACATCGTTACTACAAATTCCTCCATTTCGACAGGGGTTCGACGCGCACTCATTTACCATCTGCTTCTATGGGTTTTTATTTTATGGATTTCTGTTGGTCCCATAGAAACCCATAGAAACCCATAGGATATTCCTATGGGTTTTCTATGGGTTTCTATGGGAAAATTCGACTTGGGGGAGCGCCCTCTCGTGTTTTAATGGCGCTTTTGGAATGATAACAGGCTTGTTACTTAGTCGTTTGTATGTTTGTATACCTTTCGAGCATGGTGGGGTTATAAATATTAGTTTGTAGTGTTACTGTGCAGGTTTTGGTTACTAAAGTTCAGCCTTACCAAAACTGTACTACCCCTTTAACGAAATCATTGTTAATACTTTGGGGTTCCCTCTGTTTCGCGGGTTAATTTGCACTCACATCAATGGTATTTGGTTGATTCAACTCTTATATAAATGTCATTGGTGCATAAAATCACTCTGATAGCGTATATGGTGCGATTATATCAAGACACAGGATTAAACTGGTACGTTTCTACACCGTGCATAACAAGTCGATTAATGTGAGTGTAAACTCACCATGTTGACATGTAGTGCCAGTAAATCCAGGAACACAGTTACATTGGTACGTGTTCACACCCGGAGTACAAGTCCCTCCATTGTTGCAAGGATTTGTCGAACACGGACTAGAAACACCTGACGAAAGACGAAAGTACAAATATACAAGTAAGCACTCAGTATCTACACACAATGGAAAGGCGTGACTTATTACCGACATAAAAGAACATTAGTTATTTCTTAGCTTGTTGTACTTTCCATTTCGAAAATGTTCAGTTAATTTAATTAAGTATTCATCCCGTTGTTCTTTGGTTTTTGACACAATTGAGGAAAACCCCACCGTTTAACATCATGAGGTCCCGAGTTCGAACCCCGTTTATGCCTACCGCGTTTGTCCTTCAGCAAGTCAATTTATCTACATTTGTTGCTCTCTACCCAGATTTTTTAAATGGGTACTCGGAAGGAATTGAAGTGCTTGTAATAGGTAGCCTGGCAGGATTACTCCTCAGGGAGTTGAGAAAAAGCACTTCAAGTGCAGATTGATTGTCAGTGTTTCCGATGACCGAGGTAATAAACTTTAATCTTGTAACAATAACGTTGAAAAGCACTTTAAGATAATTATCAATCAAATTGGTTGTTATTTGAATATAAAGTATAATTGTTTGTTAAAGATATTGTTATCATTTTTTTAGTAGTACTAATAATAACATTATTACTATGATTATTAATATTAATATTATCATTATGATCATCATCATCATTTCTTTTATTATAGCCAACGATGCCGATTCCACCTTAAAATAGATATTACTTGGGTTTTTATGAACGATTATTACTAAAGTTTTGTTTAGTATCAGAACGTTTAGTTTTACTTACCTGTTTCACACCTGGTTCCCGCCCAGCCAGACGGACAGGTACATGTGAATTGGTTGATTCCATTCACACAGGGTCCGCCGTTCAGACACGGGTTACTGTTACACTCGTTCACATCTAGTGGAGGTGAGACATCGGTAACAATAAACACAATTAGGGAAGGTGAAAACGTCTTAAGATACATGTAGTACAAGCGGTCTCATTATCTAAGGTGTCATGGCAAAATTAATTTAATTGGTGTCCTCCTGAATATGTGTAACAAAGCTTCCATATGAATGTTATTGTAATGAGTTCAATTCTAGAAGACAGGAATGTTCCATACATGTTTTGGTCAAGATATCTGCAAAATTATTAGCAGTAACAAACACACTAACACACAAACGGAACCGGAAACACAACCTCCTGCCACTTCCAGTTCTAATTATTTACAACTACCTCAGTCTGTTGTATCTCTTAGCGTTCTGTGCGTTGTATGATGTATTAAAGTTATCAAACATTCATTCGACGTTTGACTTTGCGCAGGTCGAAAATGCGCCTTAATATGAAAATCTGGCTCTTAACATTGATTTAAAGGCGCGTATTTTCTATCTTGCGTTTGCTCCAAACAAAATAATAGATTAACAACTGTATCGTCAATTTAATCTTGAAAGGTTTCGAGAATGGCAATAATGCCACTCCCCCAGGCCCGCCCCCCCCACCCCCCCCCCCCCCTTCCCCGGCCTTAGAAATAACCTGAAATAGACTGGCCTTTTAGGGTAAAACCACGCATATGAGCAATCTTTATTGATGTGCATGCTATCACTCCATTAGCCATGTGAAAACATTCATTCATGTATTTGCGTGTGAACTCACCCTGTAGACATACACTGCCAGTGAGTCCGGGGATGCAGGTGCAACTGAACGCGTTCACATAGTTACTACAAGTTCCTCCATTTCGACAGGGGTTCGACGCGCACTCATTTACATCTGCTTCTATGGGTTTTTATTTTATGGATTTCTGTTGGTCCCATAGAAACCCATAGAAACCCATAGGATATTCCTATGGGTTTTCTATGGGGTTTCTATGGGAAATTCGACTTGGGGAGCGCCCTCTCGTGTTTTAATGGCGCTTTTGGAATGATAACAGGCTTGTTACTTAGTCGTTTGTATGTTTGTATACCTTTCGAGCATGGTGGGGTTATAAATATTAGTTTGTAGTGTTACTGTGCAGGTTTTGGTTACTAAAGTTCAGCCTTACCAAAACTGTACTACCCCTTTAACGAAATCATTGTTAATACTTTGGGGTTCCCTCTGTTTCGCGGGTTAATTTGCACTCACATCAATGGTATTTGGTTGATTCAACTCTTATATAAAATGTCATTGGTGCATAAAATCACTCTGATAGCGTATATGGTGCGATTATATCAAGACACAGGATTAAACTGGTACGTTTCTACACCGTGCATAACAAGTCGATTAATGTGAGTGTAAACTCAACCCTGTTGACATGTAGTGCCAGTAAATCCAGGAACACAGTTACATTGGTACGTGTTCACACCCGGAGTACAAGTCCCTCCATTGTTGCAAGGATTTGTCGAACACGGACTAGAAACACCTGACGAAAGACGAAAGTACAAATATACAAGTAAGCACTCAGTATTCTACACCACAATGGAAAGGCGTGACTTATTACCGACATAAAAGAACATTAGTTATTTCTTAGCTTGTTGTACTTTCCATTTCGAAAATGTTCAGTTAATTTAATTAAGTATTCATCCCGTTGTTCTTTGGTTTTTGACACAATTGAGGAAAACCCCACCGTTAACATCATGAGGTCCCGAGTTCGAACCCCGTTTATGGCCTACCGCGTTTGTCCTTCAGCAAGTCAATTTATCTACATTTGTTGCTCTCTACCCAGATTTTTTAAATGGGTACTCGGAAGGAATTGAAGTGCTTGTAATAGGTAGCCTGGCAGGATTACTCCTCAGGGAGTTGAGAAAAAGCACTTCAAGTGCAGATTGATTGTCAGTGTTTCCGATGACCGAGGTAATAAACTTTAAACTTGTAACAATAACGTTGAAAAGCACTTTAAGATAATTATCAATCAAATTGGTTGTTATTTGAATATAAAGTATAATTGTTTGTTAAAGATATTGTTATCATTTTTAGTAGTACTAATAATAACATTATTACTATGATTATTAATATTAATATTATCATTATGATCATCATCATCATTTCTTTAATTATAGCCAACGATGCCGATTCACCTTAAAATAGATATTACTTGGGTTTTTATGAACGATTATTACTAAAGTTTTGTTTAGTATCAGAACGTTTAGTTTTACTTACCTGTTTCACACCTGGTTCCCGCCCAGCCAGACGGACAGGTACATGTGAATTGGTTGATTCCATTCACACAGGGTCCGCCGTTCAGACACGGGTTACTGTTACACTCGTTCACATCTAGTGAGGTGAGACATCGGTAACAATAAACACAATTAGGGAAGGTGAAAACGGTCTTTAAGATACATGTAGTACAAGCGGTCATTATCTAAGGTGTCATGGCACAATTAATTGAATTGGTGTCCTTACTGAATATGTGTAACAAAGCTTCCATATGAATGTTATTGTAATGAGTTCAATTCTAGAAGAACAGGAATGTTCCATACATGTTTGGTCAAGATATCTGCAAAATTATTCGCAGTAACAAACACACTAACACACAAACGGAACCGAAAACACAACCTCCTGCCACTTCCAGTTCTAATTATTTACTACTACCTCAGTCTGTTGTATCTCTTAGCGTTCTGTGCGTTGTATGATGTATTAAAGTTATCAACATTCATTCGACGTTTGACTTTGCGCAGGTCGAAAATGCGCCTTAATATGAAAATCTGGCTCTTAACATTGATTTAAAGGCGCGTATTTTCTATCTTGCGTTTGCTCCAAACAAAATAATAGATTAACAACTGTATCGTCAATTTAATCTTGAAAGGTTTCGAGAATGGCAATAATGCCACTCCCCCCCTCCCCCCCCCCCCACCCCCCCCCCCCCCCCCTTCCCGGCCTTAGAAATACCTGAAATAGACTGGCCTTTTAGGGTAAAACCACGCATATGAGCAATCTTTATTGATGTGCATGCTATCACTCTATAGCTACAGGTGAGGCGAACAAAGGAACTTTCGACAAAGGTTTCTACAGAAGCATCTTGACTTTATTGCTGATATGTTTCAATCGCTCCGTCGTTCCGTAAACTCCGTGAAAACTGAAACAGTAACACATATGGAGGCATCATAAGTACATGTATGAAATAGTGACATTTCTTGAACAGTTAAAAGATATTGACCATAGGCATAAACAACAATTATCCTGGCTCATTGAGTTAGAAATCAATCATTCTTATAATAAATATCTTGATTCAGAAATGTCTAACAATTTGACATAAGTCAATGTACAGCGTCATTTGCTATCATAATAACATTTACTATGGAATGCCTTCATAAACAAATATGCTTGAATCAAAGCTTGGCCTGCATTTTATGGCATGACCTTGTCCTTAACTTTGACATTCAAACTCAATATGAGAATTAATCTCTTTTAACTAGTTTAACTAGTTATTTCAAATTACTATCATAAATGCATCTCTTGTACAACATCATTATATAACATCATCCTCAAGTGTCATAGCATATAAAAGAAGTTATAAATCTTGCCTAAATTCTATCCACTCATGTAATGTAATATCATGTACTATGTAATGTACATGTACTGTACTATATAACATGCATAACATAATCCACACTGGATAACTCAAATCAAGCAACTAATTTACACCTTTAGCAAACACTGATTTATAAATGAGTACGTTACTATGATAAACTAACCTCTTTGCCTCTTTAGGAGCACTAGAAAGAGTAGCTGGCTGGCAGGATGCTCTGAACTTAAGCTGATTTAGGAGCTCAACAAAATTGCATCTACTCCATGATGCTCTAAAGTTCAAACACCAGCTGGCGCTATGTCAGTAATTTACAAAACTATAAAGTTCCAAACACAAGATGGCGCTATGCCAGTATAATCAATGAGAGGCTGGCTCACCTTGAATAACAGTAATATGGACCTACATAGAATCAATAAGTCATTAATTGTGTAATACATACAAATTACACTGAGTCAAACAATGAAATCAGCAAAATACTCTGGAAATTAGCAGTGAAATATATCATCAATTTTAAATAAGAAAAAAGGACATTTTTCAAAGACCTTTCATTACATGGCTCCTTTAAATTTATCAAATTTACCAAACTTTGTAACTTGAAAAATGAGCTGTATAAGTACTGCATATGTACCTTCAACTTGACTATATAGTGTCTTAATAGCATCACTCTATTGACACGAAAACTGTACAAGTTGAACGAAAGCATTACTTATAACAGACAACAATCTACTGCATAGAATGCAAGCATAAATCAAATAATCTAACACTTCATCAATTGAGCGATAAATTAAATACCGCATAAGAATGGATATAGGCCTACATGTTTATGCAAATAATCAATTTGTCAAATTTAGACGACCTTTGCCACATTTCCAGTGATGCAATAAACTGTTGAGTATAATATCCATTCTCACTAATACAGTGCATGTCTTTTTTCAAATTTGAAAGTGTTTAACTAAAATTATTTTCTTCCACTTTCAGAAGAATAGCAAACCATTATTTTTTACATTTTAGGCACGATTCAGTAAGTGATAATCAAATGATTAATCGAATTTAGTTGAGCTATTCTTGCATCAAGTTTCTAGAATCTAACTTACAAATTCAAATAACATGCAAAGTATTTGATTCAAATACAATGCGAATATATTGACCAAACGAGGTACAATTTCTAATTACTATCCAACCTTGGAGTGGTTAGACAATAATACCTTTCTTCCTTTAAAAAGAATCTCTTCAATAATTTGCTTTCTTCGATAATAGCCAAAATAATTACCGAAACACATGTATTCCTAAATCTTTAAATGTATTAGTCTTGTTTGAGACTTTAATAAAAAGGAACTTGTGTGCAGTCTTAAAATCCAGACTCTAAATGACCTTTTAAGATTAGATAATAATCTTCACATGCAGAGCCTATGAAATGAGGCGCACAAGGCTGAAAGTAAGTGTTCTCATTCAGACCCTATTATGAAGATAGACAAATACGTAGTCTCAAATTCAGTCCAGTCAAGTATTTAGTCTACAGTTCAGACCTGACTTTGAAATTTCGTAATCGACGTGTTCATGGTTCCTTGGCTGGGAATTCTTCTTGGTCTTTCGTGATTTTGATCACCCACTGCTACCTCGACCTAACGAACACGACTATCCTCCATCATCAGCACAAAAGTCTGGTGATGATGAAGCTCTGAAGAGGTGCACTCTCGTACGCAGTTGATTCAGCGCTTCATACCTGCTCTGTGCACTGCAGTCAAACGCTACACGAATCTTGTTGGGTTGCGGAACTCCACGACGAGGGATCCACCAACCAGTGTCCGCTTCCTTGGATGAGTTTGGAACATATTCAGCGTAGCCCTTCTCTATCGATGTCTGCATTTTCTGAGTATACCTGTGATACTCAGAGTCCTTCTCAAACTTCCTCTTCAAGCTGCTCAGTCTCTTCTCCGCCATGTGCATGTTGTTGGGCGGCTTGGGATCTGTTTCCTTGAAGGGAAGGGGTGTTTCATAGCATCCATCGTCTGTGAAACGGAACTGCTCCTCCATCGGTCTCAGAACCTTCACGTCGTTCTGTGAGTAATGCCGTTGTGTCCGTTCAAGAGCGAAGTCCGCTTCTGGCTTGATGATCTGATGAGGTGCCATCTCCTCTTTAACTTTGGATTGAGATGAGTACACCACTTCTGTAGGATTTCCATCTAACTGTACTTCTTCAGGCAGAACTTTCACCATTGCACGATGACTCACACCTATTGGGTCATTGTCTTTGCAGTCATCCATTACCGTGCCTACGACGCTCCATCCGAGGTCAGTCTGCATTGCGAATGGTCCTCCATCAACTGGAGGGAGAATGACGGCTCGAGGAGCGAGGGCGCTCGGACAATCGTAGCCTATAAGCAACGCTATCTCGCAGTCCAAGATTGGTGACAGATGACAAGCTATTTCTTCCAGGTATGGCAAGTCCTTGGCGACTTGAGGCGTTGGAATATGACTTCTATTAGCAGGCATAATGTCACGGGTGTACGTTGGGGGTACGGCAATTTCTTTGTCACCATTCAACGCTCTCACTTTGAAACCACTTATCTTTTCACTGGCGACTTTCTCTTCAGCGGTTGTCATGGTCGACAGAAGTAGATTGACCTCCAGACCTACGATTCCCATTTCTTCCTTCGTCTTGCGTAGAATGAAAGTCGTATCAGATTGGGTATCAAGCATGGCGTATACCAACCGCTCCCTTGACGATGAGGCATGAGATAGCCATACTGGAACAATGGTAGAGGTTTTGGATGTATGGGAGATGCCTCTGTTGCTTGATGCGTGTGACGAATGAGGTTCTCTCATCTCTTGCTCAGTGTCAACCTTTCTTGATTGCCGTTTGACATTCCAGTTATCGTTATGAAGAATAGTGGGGTGCCTCTTCTCGCATGTAGAACAAGTGCTCCTATTCCGACAGTCCTTGGATCTGTGGCCAGGCTTGAGGCATCCAAAGCACAGATTACCGTTGCGGATAAAATCTACCTTCTCTTCCATTGACTGTGCTGCGAATGAAGAGCAGTCTGCGAGACGGTGCTGTTCTTTACAAAACTGGCAGACTGTCTTCTTTTCTCCTTCTTCCCTGTTCTGCATTCCAGTTGAAAACGACCTGGCATTTGGCGCTGGCTTCTTCTCCTTCCAGGACGTTACTGATACGCAGGCAACCTCTGCTTCCCTTACGACGAAGTCCACAAAGACAGCAAATGGAGGGAAGGAGCCTGTGTCACGTTTCCATTGCACGACCGTCCTACCCCATCTATGGGTGAGCCAATCCGGCAGTTTCATCAAAAGCCTCCTATTCTCTCTCGTCATCCAGATGCTTCAGATGGTGTACAAATTGAGATGCCGCATTACATTGACGAAGAAAATCTCCATATCTGCGGAGGCCTTCTGGATCCTTCCACCTATCTTAGGCCAGTCATCGAGCTTATCTCTGAACGCGTTGGACAAGACGAACGTATCTCCATAACGCTTGTCCAGTTCCTGCCTTGCAAGTGTGTAGGCATGATCGCTGCTGAGGAGTGAATAGCCCTGCACCAGCTCCAAAGGCTGCCCCTTCAGATACTTTAATAAGTAGTAGAACTTATCTTCCGGCGGGATTCCCTTCTTCTCTATGAGCATGTCGTACGCTCTCTTCCAAGCTGGATACTGAAGTGGGCTTCCATCGAAGACTGGTGGCTCGGGTGAGGGCAGTCTGCTTAGGCGCATCTGCTCTATCAGACAAGCCGTGAGGAGCTTATCTGATTCTTGACGAGGCTCTGGTGCAGGGTTCCACTGTTCGAAGGCTTGTTGCTGCCTCGACGATCTGAGGTCTTCCTCTGGTGCTTGCTCAACAGCGTTTCTTTCCTCTTGTACCCCATTTTCTTGTTGTACCTTTACGCTCTGTTCGTCACTGGAAACTTTGGGCTGCAACTGCTGGTCGAGCCATTGCTGACATCGACGTTTTGAGGAAGAACTGGTCGAAGACAGCTTCACGCTTCCTTGTAATTCTCTCACTTTATCGAATGTCTGTTTCATCAGAAGCGAATGATCTTCCTCGATATCTTCGAGCCTCGCTTCGCTATTTTCGTTGGTTTGTGCCGCTGCTGAGAGATCAGCTTGAGCTGTAATGACTGCGTCAATATTGGCCTGGAGAGTATCTCTTATGGATTTGATTGGATCAATTTCTGCATCGTCATCGGTGAGGATGTTTCTCAACTTAATGGATGTCCTCCTCCAAGACGTTATGCTGGCTTTCCATTCCTTTAGCTTAACATCTAACTGCCATTGGGCTCCCTTTTCGGTGGGCTGCCGAACACGAGAACTGGATCTTGTGCCGTGCTCCGACGAACTTTCGCCTAGTTTTGTAGCCATGTTGTAACTTGTAGCAGCGAGAGTTTCCACTCCTGTGGCAGAGTTTTCACTATAGCTACAGGTGAGGCGAACAAAGGAACTTTCGACAAAGGTTTCTACAGAAGCATCTTGACTTTATTGCTGATATGTTTCAATCGCTCCGTCGTTCCGTAAACTCCGTGAAAACTGAAACAGTAACACATATGGAGGCATCATAAGTACATGTATGAAATAGTGACATTTCTTGAACAGTTAAAAGATATTGACCATAGGCATAAACAACAATTATCCTGGCTCATTGAGTTAGAAATCAATCATTCTTATAATAAATATCTTGATTCAGAAATGTCTAACAATTTGACATAAGTCAATGTACAGCGTCATTTGCTATCATAATAACATTTACTATGGAATGCCTTCATAAACAAATATGCTTGAATCAAAGCTTGGCCTGCATTTTATGGCATGACCTTGTCCTTAACTTTGACATTCAAACTCAATATGAGAATTAATCTCTTTTAACTAGTTTAACTAGTTATTTCAAATTACTATCATAAATGCATCTCTTGTACAACATCATTATATAACATCATCCTCAAGTGTCATAGCATATAAAAGAAGTTATAAATCTTGCCTAAATTCTATCCACTCATGTAATGTAATATCATGTACTATGTAATGTACATGTACTGTACTATATAACATGCATAACATAATCCACACTGGATAACTCAAATCAAGCAACTAATTTACACCTTTAGCAAACACTGATTTATAAATGAGTACGTTACTATGATAAACTAACCTCTTTGCCTCTTTAGGAGCACTAGAAAGAGTAGCTGGCTGGCAGGATGCTCTGAACTTGCTGGCTGGCAGGATGCTCTGAACTTAGAGCTGATTTAGGAGCTCAACAACAATTGCATCTTATCTGTAAGGGACTCCATGATGCTCTAAAGTTCAACACAGATGGCGCTATGTCAGTAATTTACAAAACTATAAAGTTCCAAACACAAGATGGGCGCCTATGCCAGTATAATCAATGAGAGGCTGGCTCACCTTGAATAACAGTAATATGGACCTACACAATACATAGAATCAATAAGTCATTAATTGTGTAATACATACAAATTACACTGAGTCAAACAATGAAATCAGCAAAATACTCTGGAAATTAGCAGTGAAATATATCATCAATTTTAAATAAGAAAAAAGGACATTTTTCAAAGACCTTTCATTACACACTCCCATTAGCATGTGAAAACATTCATTCATGTATTTGCGTGTGAACTCACCCTGTAGACATACACCTGCAGTGAGTCCGGGGATGCAGTGCAACTGAACGCGTTCACATGGGTTACTACAAGTTCCTCCATTTCGACAGGGGTTCGACGCGCACTCATTTACATCTGCTTCTATGGGTTTTTATTTTATGGATTTCTGTTGGTCCCATAGAAACCCATAGAAACCCATAGGATATTCCTATGGGTTTTCTATGGGTTTCTATGGGAAATTCGACTTGGGGAGCGCCCTCTTGTGTTTTAATGGCGCTTTTTGGATATGATAACAGGCTTGTTACTTAGTCGTTTGTATGTTTGTATACCTTTCGAGCATGGTGGGGTTATAAATATTAGTTTGTAGTGTTACTGTGCAGGTTTTGGTTACTAAGTTCAGCCTTACCAAAACTGTACTACCCCTTTAACGAAATCATTGTTAATACTTTGGGGTTCCCTTCTGTTCGCGGGTTAATTTGCACTCACATCAATGGTATTTGGTTGATTCAACTCTTATATAAAATGTCATTGGTGCATAAAATCACTCTGATAGCGTATATGGTGCGATTTTATCAAGACACAGGATTAAACTGGTACGTTTCTACACCGTGCATAACATGTCGATTAATGTGAGTGTAAACTCACCCTGTTGACATGTAGTGCCAGTAAATCCAGGAACACAGTTACATTGGTACGTGTTCACACCCGGAGTACAAGTCCCTCCTCTTGTTGCAAAGGATTTGTCGAACACGGACTCGAAAACACCTGACGAAAGACGAAAGTACAAATATACAAGTAAGCACTCAGTATCTACACCACAATGGAAAGGCGTGACTTATTACCGACATAAAAGAACATTAGTTATTTCTCAGCTTGTTGTACTTTCCATTTCGAAAATGTTCAGTTAATTTAATTAAGTATTCATCCCGTTGTTCTTTGGTTTTTGACACCAATTGAGGAAAACCCCACCGTTTAACATCATGAGGTCCCAGAGTTCGAACCCCGTTTATGGCCTACCCGCGTTTGTCCTTCAGCAAGTCAATTTATCTACATTTGTTGCTCTCATACCCAGATTTTTAAATGGGTACTCGGAAGGAATGAAGTGCTTGTAATAGGTAGCCTGGCAGGATTACTCCTCAGGGAGTTGAGAAAAAGCACTTCAAGTGCAAGATTGATTGTCAGTGTTTCCGATGACCGAGGTAATAAACTTTAAACTTGTAACAATAACGTTGAAAAGCACTTTAAGATAATTATCAATCAAATTGGGTTGTTATTTGAATATAAAGTATAATTGTTTGTTAAAGATATTGTTATCATTTTTAGTAGTACTAATAATAACATTATTACTATGATTATTAATATTAATATTATCATTATGATCATCATCATCATTTCTTTTATTATAGCCACGATGCCGATTCCACCTTAAAATAGATATTACTTGGGTTTTTATGAACGATTATTACTAAAGTTTTGTTTAGTATCAGAACGTTTAGTTTACTTACCTGTTTCACACCCTGGTTCCCGCCAGCCAGACGAGACAGGTACATGTGAATTGGTTGATTCCATTCACACAGGGTCCGCCGTTCAGACACGGTTACTGTTACACTCGTTCACATCTAGTGGAGGTGAGACATCGGTAACAATAAACACAATTAGGGAAGGTGACAAACGTCTTTCAGATACATGTAGTACAAGCGGTTATTATCTAAGGTGTCATGGCACAATTAATTTAATTGGTGTCTTACTGAATATGTGTAACAAAGCTTCCATATGAATGTTATTGTAATGAGTCAATTCTAGAAGAACAGGAAATGTTCCATACATGTTTGGTCAAGATATCTGCAAAATTATTAGCAGTAACAAACACACTAACACACAAACGGAACCGAAAAAACACAACCTCCCTGCCACTTCCAGTTCTATTTATTTACTACTACCTCAGTCTGTTGTATCTCTTAGCGTTCTGTGCGTGTATGATGTATTAAAGTTATCAAACATTCATTCGACGTTTGACTTTTGCGCAGGTCGAAAATGCGCCTTAATATGAAAATCTGGCTCTTAACATTGATTTAAAGCGCGCGTATTTTCTATCTGCGTTTGCTCCAAACAAAATAATAGATTAACAACTGTATCGTCAATTTAATGCTTGAAAGGTTTCGAGAATGGGCAAATAATGCCACTCCCCAGGCCTCCCCCCCCCCCCCCCTTCCGCCGGCTTAGAAATACCTGAAATAGACTGGCCTTTTAGGGGTAAAAACACGCATATGAGCAATCTTTATTGATGTGCATGCTATCACTCCATTAGCCATGTGAAAACATTCATTCATGTATTTGCGTGTGAACTCACCCTGTAGAGCATTACACTGCAGTGAGTCCGGGGATGCAGGTGCAACTGAACGCGTTCACATGGGTTACGTACAAGTTCTCCATTTCGACAGGGGGTTCGTACGGCGCACTAATTTACATCTGCTTCTATGGGTTTTTATTTTATGGATTTCTGTTGGTCCCATAGAAACCCATAGAAACCCATAGAAACCCATAGGATATTCCTATGGGTTTTCTACTGGGTTTCTATGGGGAAATTCGACTTGGGGAGCGCCCTCTCGTGTTTTAATGGCGCTTTTGGAATGATAACAGGCTTGTTACTTAGTCGTTTGTTATGTTTGTATACCTTTCGAGCAATGGTGGGGTTATAAATATTAGGTTTGTAGTGTTACTGTGCAGGTTTTGGTTACTAAAGTTCAGCCTTACCAAAACTGTACGTACCCCCTTTAACGAAATCATTGTTAATACTTTGGGGTTCCCTCTGTTTCGCGGGTTAATTTGCACTCACATCAAATGGTATTTGGTTGATTCAACTCTTATTATAAATGTCATTGGTGCATAAAATCACTCTGAATAGCGTATATGGTGCGATTATATCAAGACATACAGGATTAAACTGGTACGTTTCTACACCGTGCATAACAAGTCGATTATGTGAGTGTAAACTCACCCTGTTGACATGTAGTGCCAGTAAATCCAGGAACACAGTTACATTGGTACGTGTTCACACCCGGAGTACAAGTCCCTCATTTAGTAGGGGGAGGAACAGGGGGGTCCCATGCACCCAAAAGATATATTTTTTTAACATACATTTTTGTAAACCTGGAATGTGTCTAGTTAAAGAATTTGATGTTACAAGAGACCAAATTCGTTGTCCCATCACCATGTTGGATTTCAATGGAAAAAAGTGTAACTTACCTAAATGTTGAATAACGGGACATGAAAAGAAAATTGAACATGTTTTTAGGGATGATTGGCAACGAGGGATTACTTAAAGATAATATATCAGTAATTAAACTAATTTGATAGCGTAATTTGGCGATCATCGTGGTGGCCATCTTGGATTTTGACCAAAAAAGACGATTTTCAAATATATCTTTTGGAATATACCTACTAAAAAGACCAATAAACATGACTGTTCATGAAATGCATCATGGAATATTTTATCAATATATTCTTGTTCATAATTAAATCATATGAATTCAAACAGGGGGTCTTGGCCGCCATTTTGTGCCACTCTTGGCCACCATGTTGGATTTCATTGAAATACATATAAATTGCTTATGTCTGAATTAGGGTCATATAAAGACATATTAACATATTTTATATGTGTGAAATGGTAAGGAGGGATTTGTTTCAAGTATAATTCTAATGATTCAACTAATTTGAATGCATAATTTGGCAGCCATCTTGGATTTTGGTGAAATTTTGTTTTCTTCATATATCTTGTAAGATAAATGAAATAAACAGAAAATAAAAAAAACATATAAACATGGTTTTTGATAATTTCGCAACTAGGGATGATTACAAAATATAATTTAAGTTATTTGCATGCCTGCCATCTTGGCAGCCATCTTGGATTTTAATGAAAAAATCTATATGTACGGGAAATAAATTATCTTTCTAAATAAGTACCGTAAATTCAAGTCAAACAATCACATTTTCTGTATGATAGTTTATTGATGTATGATCTCAGAATATACAACCCCACATATGGGTTTTGGTAGGCACTTTGGCGGCCATCTTTGACTTAACCGATCTCCAATTATCTGCTTTAGCAGAGCATTGGCAGAATTTCGCCTTGCCTTGAAATACATCGGACATGTGAATTGGTTGAAGGTGGGCTGAGTGAAGTCAGATCCCTCTGGAAATTTGGAACCGACCATATAAATGTATACTGGGCCAAGAGCCCAGAGTGTATCCACATTCATTTAAAGTTTTACCTTCAGCGAAAGTGCCATACTTCTCTTGTACGAAGGAGGTGTCCAATAACGGCTGCTGGCATCACAGTTGGGTTTCACCACCTGTAGCATGCTCCCACCTGTGCTGTTTACTCATTTCGATTCATGCAAGGTTGTCATTATGTTGCTATTTTTAATTTGTCATTATTTTATCCTCATGGATAATGACTTCCAGGGAGTCATCTAATCCATGCCAGGATTCAAAACGTACATGTACGTATAACCCCTGTATCACAAATGCATACGCACTGACCCGCACCAAGTCAACAAGGTGTGCAAGAGCCTGGGATAATTGTGTAGATGACACTCCTAAGCCACCTCAGCAAGAGAAGAAAAATTGAATCCACAAGGTCGCTGATGTAATACCTTATCAACACGTAAGGTGAGGACCTGTTCGCATCTGTTTGAATGTCAATGATTGCACATTACTGATCAGCGACCATGATGCAGAAACACCTCTAATGGGGCCGTACCGGACTGGCAGTGACTCCATCACCACCTGCCACACCAATGGCCTTAACCATGTTAACAATCCATTGTAAAAAAATATCTAAAAAGCATATGTTATGAAACATCACATGATTTCTAACTCCTAGCCCTTCCTATCAATGGAGACGGTCTAAATGACAATGACTCATTGATACTGACGCGAGACTCAAAAGAGGAGCACAGGCTGAAACGTACACAAAAATGACAAAAAGTACACACTCATAACCCTGGAATCAAGTTAGAAGAAGACACTGCGAAGGCATCTGTGAATAAAATCCTGATTCTACATTGGCGGTTATCGTGAGATGAGAGGTAACCTGCAACTGTATATCCGCATCATCAGATCATGCGGAGTTTGTTTCCAGTATCAAGAAGAAGAAGAAGAAGAAGAAGAGGTGTAAAACAGACCGTTCGACTGATCATGCTGGCAGTGGCCATGAGTGGCCAAGACTGTCGCTATTCCACACGGGCCCTCTTTTCAATCAAATGGTTTTTACAATGGCCACAAGGATTCATTAAGATGAAATCAGGTTCAATGAGACCTGAGTTACAGATGTTGAACTAAAAGACCACCATTATTGATTCGGAACATGAAACATACACAAAAACAAGGGAAAAAATTCCAATCTATCGCGGCCCTAGCAGCACTCTACATCGGAAAACGGAACTTGGGTTGTTATACGTTCCATCATGGGTCCGTCCCTGGACCTATCCAATTCACCATTCACACTTAACCTAGGGACATTGCAAAACATCACGACGGGGGTTATCATCTCTACGTAGACGATACTCCACTCTAAGTTGCCTTCAAGCCATGGCGTGTCAGACCTTGCTGCATGCCAGAAGATCTAGGACTGTTTGACTGCAATGCAGATGTGGATGTCGGATGGACAGTGATTTCCTGAAAATGAACCAAAATAAAACATACATTCAACTTTCCTAAAATACATTCAAGACATGTTGATTGAAGAACACTAGATAACTGTCAGTCTTCCGCCCCTTGCATGTGATCCCGTAGTTGTGTTTCATGTGTCGAATCAATCATAGTTGGAGTCTTTTGTTCAACATATGTCACTGAGGTCTCATTGAACCTGATCTTATCTTAATGCATCCAATTTTAGACCATTTGCTTGAAGAGAGCTAGGCTTGTCCAAAAGATCGTTAATCTTGGTCACTCATGGCCACTGTCAGCATGATCAGTCGACCAGTTCGTCTTGGACCTCTCATCTTGAAGGGTCGTTCAAATGGTCTGATAGGTCACAATAACCGCCCACGTAAAAGCAGGATCTTGTTCCCAGATGGCTCCGCAGTGATTTCTTCTAACTTTATTCCAGGGATAGGAGTGTGTTCTTTTTGTCACATTTGTGTAGGATTCAGCCTTGATTTTACCAGACGTTGATGCCGTCCTGGATGTACTCCCCTTTGGGGTCTCTCGACAGTGAATTGTTAGTGTCTTGGACGATGAAGATCACTAATGATGCTTTGTTCTGCCCACATAAATAGCATTACACCAATGATCCATTATTCTTAGAGTCCTCTCAATTGATAGGCAGACCTAGGAGTTAGAAATCATGTGATGTTTCATGTGATTTTCGGACATCCTTATAAAATGGATTGCTAAGACCATTCGTGTGACATGTGGTGAAGTCATTGACCAACCAATATGTTCCCAAGATACTAGAGGCGTTTCTGCATTTTGGTCGCTGATCATGCAATCGTTGACATCCAAACAGCTGCGAACTGGTTCTCACCAGTCCTCACGCGTCTATTAGCTATTGGACACCTCATTTGTACTAGAGAAGTATATGACACTTTCGCTGAAGGTAAAGCTTTAGCTGAATGTGGATACACTCTCGGCTCTTGGCCCAGTACATATTTACGGTCGGTTCCAAATTTCCGGAGGGATCTGACTTCACTCAGTCCACCTTCAGCATGTTCAGGCAATTCACATGTCTGATGTATTTTAAGGCATGGCAAAAGTCTGCCATGCTCTGCTAAAGCAGATGATTGGAGATCGGTTAAATCAAAGATGGCCACCAAGGTGGCTACCAAATCCCGAATTGGGGGCTTTATAATTCTGACATCATGTTTCAATGCTATATCTATTAATAACTCTCATACAAAAAATGTGATCATTGGACTTGAATGCATGGTACTTATTTAGAAAGATAATTTATGTACATATACATATTTTCATTAAAATCCAAGATGGCTGCCAAGATGGCTGCCAAGATGGCAGGCATACAATCAACTTAAATTATCATTTGTAATCATCCCTAGTTGCCAAATTATCAAAAAGCATGTTCATTTGTTTTGTATTTTCCGTTTATTTCATTTAATCCCAAAAGATGTATAATTTTTTTTTTTTTTCACCAAAATCCAAGATGGCAGCCGAATTATGCATTCAAATTAATTGAATTATTATAATTATACTTTAACTAATCCCTCGTTGCCATTTCACCCACAAACAAAGTGTTAATTTATCTTTGTATGACCCTAATTAAAACATAAGCAATTTACACGTATTTCAATGAAATCCAACATGGTGGCCAAGAGTGGCACAAAATGGCGGCCAATACCTCCTGTTTGAATTTATATCATTGAATTATGAACTAGAACATATTGAACAAATATTCCATGATGCATTTTATGAACAATCATGTATATTAGTCTTTTTATTAGATATATTCCAAGAGATATATTAGAAAATCGTATTTTTTTGTAAAAATTCAAGATGGCCACCACGATCATCGCTAAATTACGTATTCAAATTGATTTAAATATTGTAATTTTATTCAAAAATAATCCCTCGTTGCCAACTATTCCTAAATACATGTTCAATGTTCTTGTTATGGCCCGTTATTCAACATTTGAGTTAGTTACACTTTTTTCCATTGAACTCCAACATGGTGTCAAAGATGGCCGCCAAACACACCCATGGGACACGATTTGGTCTTGGTAACATCAAAATTCTTTAACTAGACACATTCAGGTTTACAAAAATGTATGTTAAAAAAATATATCTTTTGGGTGCATGGGAACCCCCCATTCCGACTAGACTAATTGTTGCAAGGATTTGTCGAACACGGACTAGAAACACCTGACGAAAGACGAAAGTACAAATATACAAGTAAGCACTCAGTATCTACACCACAATGGAAAGGCGTGACTTATTACCGACATAAAAGAACATTAGTTATTTCTTAGCTTGTTGTACTTTCCATTTCGAAAATGTTCAGTTAATTTAATTAAGTATTCATCCCGTTGTTCTTTGGTTTTTGACACAATTGAGGAAAACCCCACCGTTTAACATCATGAGGTCCCGAGTTCGAACCCCGTTTATGGCCTACCGCGTTTGTCCTTCAGCAAGTCAATTTATCTACATTTGTTGCTCTCTACCCAGATTTTTTAAATGGGTACTCGGAAGGAATTGAAGTGCTTGTAATAGGTAGCCTGGCAGGATTACTCCTCAGGGAGTTGAGAAAAAGCACTTCAAGTGCAGATTGATTGTCAGTGTTTCCGATGACCGAGGTAATAAACTTTAAACTTGTAACAATAACGTTGAAAAGC
>JBAMJV010009828.1:0-21075 GCA_037951105.1 Echinarachnius parma | reverse complement strand
GTCGCCCCGCTACCCAGCATGCCCCGCGTCGACGGCAACACAAATGATATAGCTACGAGGTATATCAAATTAGTTCTTGCTTTATCGTGAAGCAAAATTGACAAAATGCATATTACCATGATTACTGTCTGGGGGTATAGGATACGCACTAGAGGGCAAAATTGGCTCTGACAATTTAGAGTCATGGTCAGCCGAGTAGCTGGAGCTGCGAATCACGGTGCATAGTCCTGTTTTATGGTCGCTTGGTTCATACCCATTTTAGGTTACGTCTCATTTCGCCCATTACAATTTCTCCCTTTTCCACCATCCAAACTTGAGGTTAAACCCTATAAACCATACCCAAACAAAGGCATATTCCCCATCCCTAACCCTCATCTCAATCATTAATCCTAATCCTTTTAAAGCATAAGCCTTTACAATTGTATTTTACTAGCGGGCGAAATTGGTGTAGACAAATTCCGCGACGCGTGACTGATATTTCGACGTAAAAGTTCAGGCAATGTAGCTACAACGGTCACGTGATAGTGTACTGTAGAAGCAAACTGTGAAGCATAAAGGCGCCACCTAAATGTCATTTGCGAAATGAAACGAAGAGATGTTCAAAGGCTCAGATCGGTAATTAAAACCTCGCAAGCACGCCGAAATGGGCGAAAATGTAACCACAAGTGACAGGGTAACAACATTGTTTTGTGTTTACTAGAACAGGCTCACCTTTGTATGTCTTTTTTATATCACGTATACCAACTCTGAACGGTGCAATACAACCTGGGCCCCGTTGCAGAGTCAGAAAATTTGCGCATAAACCAATCAGATGTGCGCATTTGGTCACATGATCGAACTTACAATTAATTGCAACTTTTCAATTGATTGCATCTCTTTCTGCAACGGGGCCAAGATGGCATATATACCAGTTGAACGCACAAATTAATGATGGGAAATTATCCGTGAATGGTAGAGCTAGTTTTATCTTCCACGCAATGCACATCGCTTTGATTTCGGGGAAAATATAACAAAAATAATGGATCACTTTAAGGCCATCCCAAAGTGTTGGGCAAGGACCATGTGTTCTCAGTCTAATTATACAGTTTCGTGTCACATCACATTAATTTGCCGCTTGGGGTAGTGTATGTATGATTATTTCATGACCGTTCCTGGAATTACAATTACGTTCCACATTAATGAACGCTGATTCAGACTTTGCTGCAATATCCGGAAGGAGAATGAGTGGCCTAAAGACTGGTGTAGAGCTGTATTCATACCATTACCAAAGAAGGGGGATATAAAAGAATGTTCAAATCATCGGACAATAAGCTTGATTTGTCATGCAAGTAAAGTATTTTTGAAGATCATTAGCAGGAGAATGAAAGTCAAGCTGAAAGAAGAGATCTCAGAAGAGCAGGCAGGGTTCCGTGAAGGCAGGGGGACAAGAGATCAGATTGTTAACATCAGAAATGTAATCGAGAAATGCAGAGAACTCAAACACCCTCTCTATATGTGCTTCATAGATTACAGTAAGTCATTCGACTGTGTAAGCCACCCTCAACTGTGGGATACGATGACAAAGATGGGATTCCCAAGTCACATAGTACTAGTAGGACTGATCAAGAATGTTTATCCGGACCAAGAACCTACAATGAGAACCAATAGTGGGGATACTGAGTGGTTTGAAATAGGCAGAGGTGTACGTTAGGGCTGTATACTATCTCCAAACCTTTTTAATATATATTCTGAGGACATTATGAGAGAGGCACTGAAAGGTTTCAATGGAGGAGTGAAATTTGGAGGTACAAAGATCACAAATCTGAGGTATGCGGATGACACTACTCTAGTTTGCAGCAGTAGAGAGGAGCTCGTTGACCTATTGAACCGTATTAAAAAGGCGAGTGAAGAGAAAGACCTTCTATTGAACACTAAAAAGACCAAAATAATGGTAGTCGACAAAGACAGCAACAACAATGATTTCACCATAGATGGAAAGAAGATTGAAGTAGTCAGTCAGTTTGAATATTTGGGTTCCATAATCAATAACAAAGGAGAGAGCACCACAGAGATAAGGAGAAGACTGGCAATAGCAAAATCTGGAAAAGCCGAGGCCTGTCACTCGATCTGAAGGTTCGACTTCTTCGTGCAACTGCATTCTCCATTGCTACCTATGGATGCGAGTCTTGGGCCATGACAAAGAACGACAGAAAAAGAGTTGACGCTTTTTAGATGTGGTGCTACAGAAGGCTTTTACATGTGTCTTGGCAAGATAGGAAGACAAATGTATGGATTCTGAACAAGATTGGTACAGACTTAACTATCAGAAGGGGAATTATGGAACGAAAACTAAAGTACTTTGGGCACATCGTTAGGAGAAATGAAGGAATTGAGAAAAGAATACTGCAAGGTGCAATTGAAGGAAAACGTGGCAGAGGTCGTCCACCGACATCTTGTACTGACGATATCAAGAGAGTGTCCGGGGAAGGAATGAAGGGTGCAACACACTTGGCAGAAGACAGAGTTGCATGGCGTGCTCTCGTGAAGACCACAGCAGCGCTTTACAGCGCCACCTGAACTTGATGATGATGATGATTCAGACTTAAGATGACGTGTCGTCCATAAGAATGTCAATAGTTTCATGATATCAAGACATTACCCCATTACATATACATGACATACGGAAACATGATGGGCCCTGTGGGATTGGATTACGACATCTAGTAGGAAATTGGTTTATATCTCCACCTTTTGGATATTAACAGTATCATTTTACTTTATTGTTGCAGATTCAGACGTTTTTTTCCATAACAAATTTCATTAAAAAGCAATCAATATGGAAATGGTATTACTAAAAAACATCGTGCTATGCCTAATATTCAGCTCAGTTTGCACAAGCGATGATAGATGCACACTAGAAATACTTTTCATCAGCAGAAATAAAAACAAAATCATTACTGACAACTATCTAAGATAACATTATTTATGATGCAGCAAGATTACTTGTATATTTTCCGTACTGTATATATGAAAGTTCACGGATGTTCCAACTCAGGCTCATATCCTCTAAACCCATTCACTACACGAGCCTGATGTACCATGTACTAACCCGCCCATCGCCCCATCGCAGAAAGAGTTGCAATTGATTGTAAAGTTGCGATGAATAATTGCAAGTCAGAACATGTGACTAAATGCGCAAATCTGATTGGTTCAAATGCGCGCGCATATTTTCGGTCTTGGAATATTTTCTGAGTTGCAACTGTACAATCGATTGCAACGGGGCCAGGACTGCTTGATATTGCTATAACATGTATTCTCCATAGACCCCTGCCCGAGTATACTCGGGACCAGTCCCGAAGGGGTTAAATCAACGGGAAATGCTGAATATCGTAGGCAATGGGTTAATATCACAGCTTGTGGCAATACTTGAGTGCTACGAGCCATTACATCGCAAGAGCTTCTTTCGCAGCTGTACCCTTTCTAATATAATTCGGCGCACTAGAATGCTAGAATAACATTCATTTCTGAGTTTTCATCGTGTTTGGCGCCGCCAAATTTGGTTTTTATTGCATCATAACTCTGGCATCTGTTTATCCGACATCTTGTTAGCTGACCTCATGGCGTTGTATACGTGCAGTAATGAGAAAATCGAGTGCGAGGTCTGTATTATATAAATATCACGGGGGAAACTTATGGCATAACTAGTTTTCAGTCTGTTCAGTGTAGTTCAGTATATTTTCATTTTCCAACAAAATGTCAAATAGCTAATATTTTTCAAATCAAATATAGTTTACATTTTTAATATAAAACTAACTAAGCACAATGAGTAGTGTTAACCCTGGGAAAGGGGATATATAATAAACCAGTGGTATGCATATTATGTTGGTATACTTTGGCATGATGGCTGCGAACCAAGCTTGCCAATACAAACAGAAAACCATGTTTTTCTATCATCTATTCATCTATTAATTTCCTCACATTGATGGGAGGAACATTTAGCAAAATGCAAAATAGACAGTGAACGTGCACGAATAATGGTTATAAAACAATACAAATGGGCTAAATTGGATAAGAATAATTAGTGTCCAAGTAATTACTCTAAAATGAGGTCCGTTTCAACTTTACAGAGGGGGTATAGTTCCTGCCGTTTTGGATGCGTAGCTCCAGAGAATAGGAATCGAGCATAAGTCAGAATAATTATACTTGATTAAAAACAGAAGATGTGTTTTTAGTTGCGTTTTGGTCTCTTACACATTATATTCTCTGCATGTCAGGACTAAGCCCACTATACAACATCATCATAGAGTGTTAGAGTATTCAAATTAATTGAAACAAATATATGTATACAAATAGAGTGTTATAATACGCATGTATTGTTTTCATGACATTAATGTTTCGCAAATTGAAGAAAAACAAACACAATAGTGGTATGATATTTCACATTTAAAGGTGACTCGATGTCATATAATACACATGCGTTGCGGAAACAACAATTATGGAATACAAATTTGTACTAATGTTGACAAGTTGAAAGGAGTGACAACTATAAATAAACATACACGCTGCACTTTGTGTATACGGATGTACACATTATATTAAGCTAATTTCGGACATCAAAATACGTTTAACATTTTGCGCGTGATTTGACGAAATTGTGCTGTTTTCCCTCCCAAAATAATTTCCTTCTAATGACCACAGGTCAGTAACGTGACTGGATGCAAAATTATTCTGTTTTCCTTCATTTGGGAAGGCGGGGTTTTAGAAATTGGCATGATTATTTTGTCCCTTGCTTCACTTGGAAAATTGATCACATGCAATTAATCTGTGTATAAATCACCATGTACTGAGCGTGTCAAAAATAATTGTTACAACCTAGAGGATGCAATTTTGCTATGATCAAATCATTCAGAGACTGAAATGTTGTACATGTATATAGCCTATAGATTATGCAGCCTTGAACTATCGGTGGGAGTATATCTTTTTAACGACGAATTTGATTCGGTAAATCAAATAGATGAATATGACGTCACCGAAGGTAATGACTACTTCAACGCCTATTTAATTGCTGATTAAATCCTGAACAAGGTTGTGATCGTATCCTGCGATACACAACTTAATATTCATATTAAAAAATATGAAAAAAAGGAATATGCAATATACGCTTACAAAGATAACACTAAATAATATCGCGTTTGTTTTCATAGATTATGATTTAAATTTGTTGGAAATATACTAATATAGACCGGTATGACGACATAAAATATAGTAAGAGTTCATTCAACACATCTAGAAGGGTCGAAAGCAAATTTCTGGTCAAATACACTTGACTTTTGAGAAAAAAAATATTGAAAAGGAAACTCGTAAGTATTGTAATTGTTAATCTATTTTTAAAAAAACACAGTGGGGTGATGGTATAGATAAATAAATATGATACAAAAGTAGAATCTTCATTTCTATTTTTAACAAAATATTAACAAAAATGTATTTTCAACGTGCTATCTGGTCAGTATTTATTTAAAGGGATAGTTGAGTATTGGTCAAACTTAACTTTAGTAACCAAAACCTGCATCATTACGGTACAAACTAATAGTTATAACTCCACCATGCTCGAAAGGTATACACAATTCCAAACGACTAAGTAAAAAAAAGGAGCCGTTGCAACTCAAGAGGGCGCTCTCTAAAAACTCATTGGTTTTAGCCAATTTTCTTACAAAATTGTGCATTTAATGTTTTGTTAAAATAATGATTCAATAGAGATATCATCAACAACTATTTAAAAACCTATTTAGATTTTTTTTCAAAGTAGTCTATAAGCATTTTTTGTATTTTTCTAAAAAGTCAAAATGTCCCCCGGCCGGTAGAATAAAATATCTTGAAATCAAAATGTTCAACTATGAGAGCATTTGGAAGAGAAAGATTCTCATTTCACATGTTTTATTCAAGGAACTTTCAAATGGAATTAAAACCATCAAATTTAGTGTCAAGGGGCATTTCGGGAAGTACCAATACTCAAGTGTACCTTTAAAGTAATAACATTAAAAAAGAAATAAATAACAACAACAAATCCAAACTAAACAACAACGGATGAACGATGGATGTTGTAACAACAATTATTATGACAAAGATATATTTTACCCCCTTTTAAAATATAATTAAAAGCCAAACAATACATTAAAGGGATGCCTGTAACGTGTCTAACTCCACGAAAATTACTTGGAGATTCCTCCTCTTTTACCGTGTTGTTTAGCTTATGGTAAGAGAAGAATAAATATAGGGTTAGATTTTTCAAATGCCCCTTTAGTATGACGATATCTATCATTCAGCTCAAGAGCGTTAATGAACGGTCATAAACCTCATAAACGTCATACAGTAATTCGTTGTAAAAAGCTGACGCATATTTTCGTTTTTTTAACCAGGAAAGCAGTGTTCTTTTTCAATGGAACTTTCACACATCATTCGGACATATCTTACAATGATTTTGGTACAGGATTGAAGTCTCAAATGTCATTTTGGACAATATCTGACACTTTACAGGTGCACCTTTAAATAACAAACCCCAATAAATGCTGACTGCAACTGAAGTATTATTCGTCTACGGACAAACAGGTGCGCGAGGCAGCTGGACACAGTGAAACCTTGGACATCCATATAACCATGATAACAATAATGGTAAGATATTGCAATTTACACGTTTGCCGGAGAAATGGCGCCAAAATCTAGAATTACCGGAAGAGCCATGCAGGAGGTAAACAAAAACAACAACAACATACAAAAAGGAAACAAAAAGGGATATGCGCATTGCACGAATTCATACAAAACACCTGACTGCAAACATGGCAAACGAATGTGTCATGCATGAGCAAGATGACAGGACTGTATGAAAACGAAAGTTACCCAGTGTGACTATAAGTAAGGGGCACTATCCCCCCCCCCCCCCCCCCACCCTATTAGGGCACCATCACTCCCCCTCTCCGTCCAGCCCATAGGGGAAAGTGAAATAAATCATTACAGTAATGACCTGCATGCGTATTGTTTCTTGCACTGACTGCACCCTCATTTCGAACCGTTACCCTCTCATATATTTACCTCGAGCTAGCTGGCCAAAGTGACATGATTTTGCCCACTATTATTATAGTTTTACCCGAAAGTTACATGATTTTGCCCAAATCACTGACGATTTTGTCCACGAAACTTATGGTTTTGCCTAATAATTGAAGACGATTTTTGTACATCATGATTTAGCCCGAACAATGAGATGACTTTGCCCGATTTTCTGATGCCCTTTATCCGCGGGGCCGGGGGGGGGGGGGGGGGGAATCCCACTTTTATTCTGCCAAATGAAGCCATTTTATTATGAGCACAGTAGGTTAACCCGTTTCCTTTATATGTTAGCAATCCCCATAGAGTTTACGCAGGACCCACCAGGATGCCGCAAGCAATGGATTAACTGGATATTATTTAACTCCCCTCAATGCATTATGTAAACGGACGCACTATCTCTCTTCTACCAGTGATACCCTCTTGCTCCAACGAAACGTGTTTAAAACTTGTGCAGATCACTTATTCCATGCACTCCTGACTCTTTACCCTGCCATGTTTGTGATGGAATTACACACCACGGCGGTCCCACTAATGGAACGCTCATTAAGGGCCGTGTTGTGGCGTGATAAAGCGGGGAATTGTTCAGCTCAAAATCGCATCATCCGTGGATTATCGGCGAGTGCAATATTATGTGATTTTGTTTTTAATTAATAGATTTATTGGAATTTGATTGCGGCATGTATGCCATTGCTATAACACACGCTTCGCCATGTTTACGGATAGCATGTAGAGTAATGCGGATCGTATTTTCTATTCTGTTCTGTGAGCATGGTGCTTTAGCGGCACATAAGCACGATTTTAGGCAATAAGGCTCGTTTGGGGTCGCCTCCGCTGGCGCCATAAACACTTCATCACAGAAAAACGTTCTGGCACGTAACACAAAAGTGAGAAATCAAATGCATATTGAAGTGTAAAATTTCTCGCGAGTTATATCCCCATCAAGACAAGAGCTATGATTATCTGAATGTTGCAGAATCATACAAATATCACGACCCCAGAAGACGACTTGTATAATATCCATCAATCTTGGCTGGAAAGTTGATTGTCCCGTTACTAGGGTAGAGCGGCTGCTCTTCGGGGTGTGTTTTCTTTCCAGTGGCTGAGCGCGGTCGAATTAATCGGGGGTACGCGAATGTTGGGGGGGGGGGGGGAGGGGGTGCACAGCTTATGTATTTCTTTATTTCCCCACTGATTTCCCGCTCATGTGTGTTATTTATTTGTAAATTATATAGGGATACACACCCCTAACCGTGCCCGCTAGCTCCCCCCCCCCCCCTATAGCTACGCCACTGTTCCTCTCTGTACGCTTTGCACGGTGCAAGCACGGTCTTCAACCCACACACATCACATACGGTTACATTGCTTATTCTCACCCACGTTCTCTTAAAGGTACTGTACCCATTTTGCAGGCATCATCAAGTTGAATCAAAACAGTCCACGAACCACACGAATAATACGTACGTACACTCCACGGGCGTAGACATGACATTGATACCCATTCAAGTGGGGGGGGGGATGAGCTATTTATTTATTTATTTATTTATTTTATTTATTTATTTATTTATTCCTGCATGTCTCACAGTAAACAAGTTCGTAAATAAAATAAACTGTCATAACATCGAAATAGAAACATACAGAGGTCGGCAATATAAGCTAGAAGCTTGAAGTGATGCCATACCTAAGATATTACAAGTTTTACATATTCTTAAAACATAGATAAACATAAATTAATACAAACGGAAAAAAAAAGAAGTAATAAAAAGCAAATATGAAACATTATTTACAAGTAAAGAGAAAGAGGATAGTTAAATCTCTACAGTATGTTCGAGAGCAGGAATAAATGTAGCGGGCATGATAGAAAGGTACAGCCCATACTGGAAGAGAAATACGGGAAACAGAGAGAGAAAAGAAAAAGTGGGGGGGAGCTGAGAGAGGGGGAGACAGGTTTGAAGATGCCTAAATGTAATTACTTAACAGTGACATGTTATGCCGAATTACGCACAAATATATATATAGAATACTACAATACATGTTATCGTAGGAATTAACAAACCAACTGATTGAACAAAATATCTACACAAAGACGTTCGCAATGAGCATGCGTTTGACTGCATTTTTAAAAGAATAAAGTGTAGGCAAATTACGTGTTTCAATTAACAAAGAATTCCAAACGTCTGGACCAGTATGTCTCACTGATTTATGTGCCAGTACTGTACGTGGATTAAACAAATGCAAGTTTGCTGCTTGTCTTGTTGAATAAGAGTGAATTGCATTGTTTTTCAGAAACATAGAAATAAACGAGGCAGGCAAAATGCTATTATTATAACGATACATGAATAAAGAGGTTTGAAGAAAATTAATTTCACCCACTTTAAGACATTTAAATCTAACAAACAGCGGATCGGTGTGCTCACGATAGCCAACTCCAGCACAAATTCTTAAAGCCTTTTTCTGTAACAAGTGAATGTCATCTGTTATACTCTTTGACACAGCCCACAGAATATTACAATACGAAATATAAGGCAAAATCAAGGAGTTATAAATCATTAATAATATTCTGTCAGACACAAGATATCTTACTCTATATAAAATCCCAATACTCCGAGAAATTGGAGTCATTATACTATTCCGGTGGTCATCCCAGTCTAGCTTCTCATTAATATGAACACCAAGGAACTTGGTACATGCCTTTCTCTCCAATACAACACCATTCAATCTAACAACCAATTGTTGCTCATTACAAATCTTTCTTCCTTTAAAATGAATATAGTTCGTTTTTGATACATTTAGAGCTAACATATTACTTCGAAACCATTGTGTTAACTTAGGAAGCTCAATATTAATTCTAGTCTCGACTGTATGAATATCACGATGAGAAAGGAAAATGCTTGTATCGTCTGCAAATAATATATATTGTAAGGCTGTAGATGCATTACATATATCATTAACATAAATAAGAAACAACAGTGGCCCTAGAATAGAACCTTGAGGGACACCACATTTTAAAGCAAGAATATCAGAATTTACAGAATTATAACATGTATACTGCCTTCTGTTAGATAAATAACTAGAGAACCATTTCAGAGCAATACCCCTCACTCCATAATGCTCCAATTTACACAACAAGATTGAGTGGTCGAGTGTGTCAAAAGCTTTACTCAAATCCATAAATACTCCGACCACATGCTGGCGATCAGCAAGGGCTTGTGACACACGGTCATAAAATCTTAGCAAGGCAAGGTCAGTTGAATGCGCTTTACGAAAACCATACTGGTCTGGATTGAGCAACTCATGTTTATCTAAGAATGCGTAGAGCCTATTATAAACAACTCTCTCTAATAACTTTGAAAAACTTGACAAAATTGAAATTGGTCTATAATTACAAACATTCATAACATTATCTTTTTTATGAACAGGAACAACTTTAGCAAGCTTTAAAGAAGAAGGAAATACTCCAGTTACCAGAGAGAGATTACAAATATGTGCCAGGGGGACTAAAATCAGCCCAATGACCTGTTTCAAAAAGGAAGTACTTATCTCATCGTGCCCGCAAGAGTTACTATTTTTCAATGAAAATACAATATCAAGTATCTCAAACGAATCCACAGGCTTAAAAAAGAGAGATGCTTGGGATGGGTTAACAAGGTACTCTTTGTAATTTGTCCCATTACTATCTATTTTTCTCGCTTGATTAAGCCCAATATTAGCAAAATAATTATTAAATACGTTAGCAATTTCTCCTGGATCGGCAATTTCTTTATCATCATTTACAATTTTGTGAGGAGATTCCGTTCGGTTGCGCTTACACAAAATGTCTTTCACAACTCTCCAGGTAGAGGACATATTGCCGCTCGCACTTTCAAATTTTCTCGAATAAAATAATTTCCGTGAAGACCTTATAATAGATGTCAATTTATTACGATAATTCTTATACTTCTCAACATTCACAAGTGAGGATTTCTTTAAACTCCTTTTATATAAAATATTTCTCCTTTTAATAGATTGAAGAATTCCTTTCGTAATCCAAGGTTGTCTCCCTCTCTTTACATTAATGCGTTCCAAGGGTATGTACTTATCAAAATAACAAGAAAATTTTCTCAAAAAGAACTCAAAGGCTTGCTCAACATTATCACAAGCTATTACATCAGCCCATTCTTCTAAGAATAAAGCATTATTCAAATTAAATATGTTAGTCTTATCAAAGTTACGCTTACTATCATTACATTTTTTCCGTGGCCTCTTAATAACATAATCATAGAGAACACAAAACACTGGTAAATGGTCGGATATTTCACAATAGAACAAGCCTGACTGACTATGACCCTTTTCCGTCTTCACAAAAATATTATCCAACAGTGTCAACGACTGACCATTAATTCGTGTTGGTTTATCAATCAATATTTCAAGGGCATTCGATTCCAAAACAGTTCGAAGACGAAGGGTACTTGGGTTATTACATAGCAAATCAATATTATAATCACCCATAATACAGACAGATTTATTCAATTCATTAATATCAACCAATAAAGATTCAAGATCATCTAAAAAGAGGTTTACATCTGTATTTGGTGGGCGATATACAACACAAACAATCATATTCTTCTCATTAGGAAGGTCTACCTCCACACACAAACATTCGGCACTGTTACTTTTAAATCGCAAGTCATGCCTCACTTTAAATGTTAACAAGTTTGAAATATATAAAAGAACACCGCCACCACGCCCATTTGCTCTGTCATTACGTACATGCTTATAACCCTCTAACATAAACAGAGGAGGGGACTTAGCAGTCAGCCATGTTTCAGTGATGCCAATTATTGAAAATCCAAAGTTCAACGAGGATAACAAAATATTTAAACTATCAAAATTCTTAGGAAGACTTCTTGCATTACAATGTAAAAAACTCAACAATTGTTCTTGAGAAGATGGAGACATGCCCATACAAAACTCATTTGGCACATAATATTGGCAATCATTGTTTTGTTGTAATTCGTGTTCTTCTATATTCATTTAAGGTTGAGTAGACAAAACAAAGACATGATTGAGTGTACCAACCAGGTCGATGTGTTCTGTATCAGTGTATGCACAATTTGGCATGTGAAATTGGGAAATGAAGGGTAGGTAGGAGAAAGAGAGAGTAGGAGAGAGAGCTAGAGGGGAGAGCGGGAGGTGGGAAGGGATGAGAGAAGAAAGAGAAAACATAATATATACAGTGAACGATGATATAAAAAACAAAAGTATACAATATGGTAAATCCATATTAAAATGATCAGGGTACAAAGAAAACAACAAAGGAGTGTTGTTAACAAACCACTCCACTGAATTGAACAAAAAAATGGGGATTTTCTGAACTAACTAAAACTAAGTAAAGTATGGTTATATAGTACAAGTGTAAGCATAGCGATGCAAAGGTAAAGAGGATAAAGAGGAATAACTGGAAAAAGTAGAGCTAATAGTTGTATGATACACAAAGTGCATGTACATGAGAGACACATATGAAGAATCATGGAGAAATACAAATATTCTAGTGTGGCACAAAGCATGTGGTAGTAATTCCCATCTAAATAGAAAGAAATACCACACAAGCACACATTGTCCGATTGTCGACTGAAGGCCTGCACAAGGCAGCAATAAATTAGGGTTTATGGGTGCGTTTGAAAGTTAAAGGTGCATTACGCACTATGCAGTAAAGTAAGGTGCTCCTCCATCGCCTCTCCACTGGCCAGCATAAAATCGGAGCTTGGTCCCTTTCTGGTACAGATCCTGCACTTTCTTGGCATGTTTCTTTTTTGACTCCAAATCTTTCCTGGTCATGTCATCTACGATGTAGTATTTTTGCTCACGCAGGGCCTCCCTAGCCTCCTTCATGATGGCCACCTTTTCCTGGTAAGACAATGTCTTCACCAGGATGTGGCGTGGGCGATCACCTCTCCTCCCATCCCGATGCGCACGTTCCACCTGGATGTTCATCTCAAACTTGGAGCGCAGGATGTCGCTCACAACCTTCCCACAATCCTCCCTGTCATCGGCCGGCTCGGGGATGCCCACCACACGGAAGTTGTTTCTCCTAGCCAGCCTTTCATTCCTGTTGACTTCAACATCATGGAGCTGCACTCGGTGCTCCATCTCCCCAAACGCTGCCTCCATTTTAGATAATCTTGTCTCCAGTGCTTTGTTCTTTTTCTCCAGGTCATTTATGCGTAGGCCCTCAAACTCGAGGGCCCGCTCAACTCTCTGGATGCTCTCCATCATCGAGCCCACCGCCTCCTTCATCATCCGCTCAAAGTTCAGCGATGCAGCTTTAAGATACTGGGCTGCAGTTGAGCCTCCCAGATCCACATTCTCCCCCTCGGGCACTGCATTGGCATGGTCGTCTAGGCCGGCAGTGGTGGCTGTATGAGCGGATGGGATAGCCTCTCCAGCGGTCTGCACAATCTCCACACTTTCACCAGCTTTTCCAGCCTTATTCACCACTTTCTTAACACCTTTTCTTAGGTTGCGGTCAGCCATTGTAATGTAAATCGATAGATAATGAAGATAATGAAGACAAGGCAATGGATATCGACGAAACAGAGAATATCTAGATAATATCTGCAGGAGCGGTTTTAAAACATGTGTTGATCAGCCTGTTGCCATATATCATCGGATTACATCCCCCCAGTTGAATAGGTATTACGTAACTCGCTACGCCCGTGGTACACTCAGTTTAACTCAGTATGTGGACATGTACCACTTATTTAATTATGTATTTGTTTTTCTTTGGTTTGCTTTACAATGATTGATTTATTATGTATTTATTATTATTATAATTGTCATTGTTATTATTATTATTATTATTTGTATTCATTTTGTGAATTTATGCTTTGTTTTTGTTTTTGTTTTGTTTTGTTTTGTTTTGTTTTGTTTTGTTTTGTTTTGTTGTTTTTGTTGTTGTTGGGTTTTTTTTTTTTTTTTGGGGGGGGGGGGGGGGGGGTGTCCCAAGACTGCAACGTCTTTGGGTGCGTTAATGTTCCTTTTCTTTCTGAGGGATGAAGGAAATCAGAGCTAGAGCATGATAGAGAGGGATGAACGACCGAAGCTTCATTAATATTCTAGTCTCCTCGCATGCCGTAAATTAAACGCGAGGAATATTTACATTAACATCTACCGTTGCGTGCGTGGATAGGGGGTAGATCGGTCCAAGGTAATATACCCTTAGGGACATTCATGTTGTAACATTTTAATTACCTGGGGGTGTTTCACAAAGATACTAAAAAGTTGAACTCAACTCTAAGTTGGACCTAACTATTATGGAAAGCCATTTGTAGCCTTGGAATACATGTATTCAAAAGCAAAAAAGCACGAATTTTAGAATTGTCATAAATGTTGCATCAAGAACATGAAATCTCCTTGATAATAGAAAATATTAATGATTTGAATCAACATTTTATGCATTTTAAAAGAACTTTTACATGTTTTTTCTTCAAAGAAACAAACGGCTTTCCATAATTGTTAAGTCCAATTTAATACTTAGAGTTAAGTTCAACTTAGGATCTTTGTGAAACACACCCAGGGGTATGCACATGACGCGTATAAGATCACGTAGAATCAGATAGATCACGCAAGAGCCGTTCTTTGGAATGGTCTTCCAAATTGAATTAAAGTAGCACCCTCCAAAATTGTTTTTATTAATTTATATTTGCTTTTGTTTTGGGCGTTTATAATAATTATTATGTAATTAGTCACGAGTATTCTTTCAATGATCTTTTCGTTTTGGGAATAAATATTTTGTATTTCTTTATAAAAATCTTTGTGAACAATTTGATATTGTAGGGCCTCCGTAGAAAGAGCAACCTGGAACGAAAGGAATACATAAATAAATAAATAAATACTGCATGTACAGTGCAATGAGGTAGTGAATATCACGGCCAAAAAGGCGTTGTGAATACATCCTGATTGTTGTAATTAATTCCGTCTTCAATAAATCCTGTGCGATTTGTATTATTATCAAATTGCTTTGTTGGTATATGTGTGGCAATTGATTTGATATATTAAACGCAAAGTTCACTTGTAGTACAGCATAATTTAGTTTGACAAGTTTGAGTATAGGTTTTTTTTTATTATCCAGTAACTATACTGTCTGTTCTAGAAACTAACATATCCAGCAATAATCAAAACTTGGCGGTGGTGAAAAGGTGGAGTCAAATATTTACTTTCATCGTGGTGTCACACACAAGGTGAACATTTCATCAAACAAGTGATAAATGTTCACTTTTTTGATGAGCTATCCGTGTTTTTTAATGTCATTTCGATATGCATCAAATGTATGGACATGACAGAGTGCTTAATGAGGAATGTATAACTTCAAAAGAAGGAGGATGCCTACGTAAAAGTATGATAAGATGCGTTCGTCGTGTTTGTGTTTGTTTGCATTATTGCCATTTTCCTCGAGTTTCACCTTTCACATTTTCAGAATTGTATACATTTGAATGGAATGTTCACGTGTTTTAATGACATCACGATATTCAATAAATGATGTTAAAGACGCCCAATGTGTTCGTCGATCGGGCGCAAATACTAATTAGTGTTTGCATTGTTGGCTTTGTTGCCATTTTACTTGAGTTTGACCTTTCAAATGTTCCAAATTTGTCACATTTTATATCACGTTTTTCAATGACATCACGATTATAATTTCAAAAGACTGTAATATAGGCCTATATACAAACAATGTGTTCGTCGGGCGAAAATATTATAGTAATTAACCGTTTGCATTATTGCCATTTTACTTCAGATTGCACCTTTCAATTTTTCAAAATTTATCACGTTTTAATGGAATATTCACGTTTAAAAAAATGACATCACGCACGATATTCAATATTATGAGGACTACGCTATAACTTCAAAAGAAGGTAGGACGTTAGATCTATCCGTCGGGCGCAAATAATGGTGCTTGTATTGCTGTCATTTCAGTTTGAATTATTACCTGTCAGGTTTTTTTCAACACAATGAATATTACGTTTCTATTCGTTTCAGTGCTCAAATAGAACAAAGGGAGAATAATAAGAGGTGGCATTTGTTTAATGTTAGCGCTCGAATTAAGTAAAGACTTTGAAGTTCTACGTGTTTAAGTCATCTTGTTTTCACCTCGCACTCTTGCAACTCTTTCGATGCGTTCTAATTCTGTTTGTTTTGGTGCGCAAATGAAATAAAATCGGCAACAAAATTAATATTCAAAATCATTTTCCATGCGTGGAACATCAAAGAAAGTTATGCTACGATTATTCCACCAACGCCGCCTTTTGGTCGAAATGGTTTCTCCGCCATGCTTCCAGGTAGTAGGCTATCTGTTTGAAGATGAGATCATATCTGAAGAACAAATAAAGAGGTTAGTTCCGAAAGGCGATAAATCCACTTTTTCAACTTTGGAGAAAACAGGTTATTTTGTCCCAACTTGCCTACGGGAATGTGAACATGAAACGTTCATTTTGTTTTGTTTTGATTGTGTAATTAGTCGTAAAATTCGGATTATTTTCTAGATAACTACGTAGCTTTGTAATGTACTGATATATTTACCTCAATTTTATTAAAAGTGGATTTTGCGCCTTTTGGAATTAAGCTCTTCAAATATCCTATTTGGGTCAGATGCAATAACGGGTCGATACTGTGATGGACACGCCTAAACATACATGCACATGCAGAGTATCACTATCAAACAAATACAAATATGTCGGCATATGAGAACAAACAAAATCAATGCAGCAAAACAAAAAAGATCTAGTAAAAAAGTTTTCCTCGCGTTACAGGACATATTTTTCTTTCTTGCATTGCCGTATTTTGAATCCTTTGTTAATGGATTCGTACCACAACATATTGATTCTTGTTGTGATTTTTTTTTCTTCAACCACTTACACTAACAAAATTGTTTTAATCAATATATTCAAGCGCACATTGTATTTTCTTTTATTCTTGTACACAAATATTAACCGTTCTTCCAAGTTGCCATTGAACTGTTTTTTTTTTTTTTTTTTTTTGTTAATCAAGTTCATTAAGTGCGTGTGTTTGGCTAAGTATGTTTTGTAAGAAGAAAATGCGTTATCGCTGATGTAATTTTTTATCATGACAATAAAATATTGGAGTAATGCTCCGACTCTCCTTTAGTTCCGACTCTGTTTTAGTTTTAAATTGAGACGTATTGTTTCAATTAGGATATCTGTTTTTGTACTGTAGTATACTTCAATGAATTCAGATTCCAGAATGCATGTTAACAGATTTAACAACCAAACTCATTAGTCTCAGTGTCCCATTATTTAATACTGAAATCGTAAAAGCAAATAAAGAGAAAACATGTTCCAAGTTTTTTTAAAGGAAATGTTACCAACAGTTGTAATTTATTTCTTGTGGTTCTAATGATATACGTGATAATTTATATATAAGTCATCTTTATTTGCAAATCAAAGAAGTTACAATAACCCAGGTACATGCAAAATATAACTAAAACATTATGTTTCACGCATTTGCATTTATTAGTATATGCCTCTAATATTAAACAAAAAGATATTCAATTAAAGGGATAGTTGAGTATTGGTCAAACTTAACTTTAGTAACCAAAACCTGCACCATATACGGTACAAAATAATAGTTGTAACTTCACCATGCTCGAAAAGTATACACAATTACAAACGACTAAGTAAAACCCCTGTTATCATTCAAAAAGAGCCGTTACAACTCAAGAGGGCGCTCTCTAAAAAAATCATTGTTTTTAGCCATTTTTCATACAAAATTGTGCATTTAATGTTTTGTTAAAATAATGATTCAATAGAGATATCATCAACAACTTTTTAAAAACCTATTCAGATTTTTTTCAAAGTAGTCTTTAAGCATTTTTTTAATTTTTCTAAAAAGTCAAAATATCCCCTGGTGAAGAATATTTGAATAAAAATATGTTTATGGATATTTCAGCCGTTTCTGAACCAGATTTTTTTCAAATAAAGTTTATTCTGTCATAAAAATTGTATGTTCTTTCAAATTTGACAGTCAGTTTTTCATTATATCTCACACAAAAATACATGTATATGTGAAGTGCCCCCCTATACCAACACTCAACTATCCCTTTAAGTGCATTAATTTAAACAAAAAGAACATATATATTTAGGCATTTATACTATAATATATCGTTTATGGATAGAAAAGTTGCAACCGTATCAATTTATTATTTCAACGATTTTCAATATTGAATTTGATTTTTGTTTCATTCCAAGAGATATGCATGACGATTTTCCAATTGCTTTCTTCAACCTTTGTTGTGTGTGTTTCCCTTTTTTTAATTACAGCATACTTGAATCATGCGTGATTCTTACAAAATGACAAATAAAGGATGGTATAATTTGCGAAATAAATCTATACCAATTAGCATGGCTACGAAAATAGGAAAATTAAATGGGGCTAATAATTAGACTGTTAGCTTACATAAAGCTCACAATTAACATACAATTCAAACAACCGAATTGCTTTATTGGCGATTCCCACATCGCACACATCTATTGAAGGGAATAATGAGAAGAAAAAAAAACACGATCGTTACGGTATATTATTGAACATATCGTTAACATGACTTTGAAAACTGGACAAGCACTGCAAAGCCGCAGAAACAATAAAGGAAATATAGCTTGCCAGAAATTGAGGTTTTACTTTTATAATTAGCAATACAATCATAATAACCCTCACAATCAAATTGCAATATCACAAACAAAGGATTGTTTGCAAAGGTATACAAGGACACGGTGCATGGTTTTATTACTCTTTCGACTCTCTTTTGTGAGCACTAATTAACTTTCTGCCACATCGCTTACAATGACATTGTCTCATCGGTATAAAGACAACCTGAGTTTGAGGAGTGGAAATAGATTTTGTGAGATTTCAACTAGTTTGTGGTGAACAAGTCAACACCCCTCGTTCAACCGCAGTGGATATCGAGTTGAATGTTTTGAAAAAAATAATAACAGTAGCGTAGACTGATGTGCAATTTAGGAGATATGCGTTATGCCTGGTTTAGACTTTTCCCGTGACCGAACAGCCACTTTAACATTACTTTTAATGTCCTTATGAACAGATGAAAAGGAAGAATATGAACAACCATTTAAGCAACCAACGTACCGACCAACCGACCAACCAACCAACCAACCGACCGACCGACCGACCGACCGACCAATCGACCGACCGACCGACCGACCGACCGACCGACCGACCGACCGACCGACCGACCGACCGACCGACCGACCGACCGACCGACCGACCGACCGACCGACCGACCGACCGACCGACCGACCATGCCGACCGACCGACCAACCGACCGACCGACCAACCGACCGACCGACCAACCGACCGACCGACCGACCAACCGACCGACCGACCAACCAACCGACCGACCAACCAACCGACCGACCAACCAACCGACCGACCAACCAACCGACCGACCAACCAACCGACCAACCAACCAACCAACCAACCAACCAACTGACCGACTGACCTACTGACCGACTGACCTACCAACCAACCGACCAATTAACCAACTAATTAAGGCAGAATATATACAAAAACTCCCGCAAAAACTAAACTAAGCAAGTACAATTAGAAAATGGGTAAATAACAACAATTAACTAACATCTATCTCCTGGACACTAAGTGATATCCCTATAATTCTTGTCAGTCAGTATCCACATTAATTGCACAGGTTCTTCGAACTCTAACAGTAATACTCAGAAGTCCATAATTCGGCTGTGGTTTCCCTTTCCTTTTGAATAGTTGAACACTTTGATTTCCTGTTCTGTTCATTTTCTTGCCTCCTCTTAATTGGTATAATTGTCTTCGTCTCCCCTTCCATGTTTATCAGTTGAAGGGCACCTACATGACTTATATGGAGGAAAGGTTCCATGGTGGTGTAAGAGGTGCATGTCCTACATCTATGTTAAGTATTCCTGGTTTCTTATTTTCTACTTGTATAGTCTTTATTTCTTCGTTTTTACTTTTGCCTCAACTTTATCCCATTTCTATCACAAAAATCACTTCCTGAACCTCGGTATCAATGTCCATTCCTTGAGTATAATTATCATCCCTTACATCTGTTTCAAATTCATATTTCTTCTTTTATTTTCTACCTGTATACGCCTTTTTTCTCTATTCACCTTTCCCGCATCTTTATCACCTTTTTATTTAAAAAAAATCTCTTCCTGAATCTCGGTATTCCGATATCTTGAATTTAATTATCATCCCATAATGCACCACACCACAGTAACCGCTCTCGTCATCCTAATTAAATCATGCCTGTATTATTTTGTACAACGTCTGGTTAAGAAACTCGAAGAAATAATACCGGATGTGTATGATAATTTTACAAAACCACAATAATTACTTCGTTGGAAAAAACAACTATTATATTGCAAAATAATAATTTTAACGAATATACAAACAAGACAATTTTGGATGAATTGAATTTTAGGGGTTCATTTTACACGTTCCATAAGATTGGTATCGCACACGTTTGTTGGTCACGTTTACAAAATCGGGTTTACAAAACAAGTACTTTAACCATCTCAATACCAGACAATGGCATTCATGTCATGTCAATCATGTTATAACATCTAAAGCTGATTTACCCCGCGGCGCAAATGCATGCTGCTTCGGAGATTAAGCGCACTTTCATGTCCGAGTCTTGACGCTGTACTTTCACAGTCCCAATTCTTATCCAAAAGAGAGAGTAAAATTACCAAATCAAAATCAATGGAACAAAGCGATCGAATTACGTCGCTATCGATCGATAATCGGCCTGAGGCATCGATAGGACGATCGTGACCTTACAGTGGTATCGATTGGGGGTTGCAAATGAAAGGAAATTACTAGTTTGTACGGTATTTTAATGTGAGTGTTGTGTGTATGTGCATGCACGTGTACTATAACAAGTCATGTGGAAAATACATATATTTTTAAAATGATATAACACACACAAGACCGAAACGAACA
>JBAMJV010009827.1:0-51271 GCA_037951105.1 Echinarachnius parma | reverse complement strand
CGGAGTAACGAACCTTTGGAATAACGAAGCGCACCCTAGAATCCGCCCATCCGGATTTGCCTTGTATTATATTTCATGAAAAAATGAATTCTCCAGATCCGCTACTTGTTAATACATGTGGGTTAATTTATGGACACATATCGCATGCAGTGACGTACAAGTACGTCAGTACTTAAAAATAATTGGGGGTTTCAGTTGGCGCAGTACACCGGTAACTGTATTCCTTAAACATATTACCCTGTATGTACAGCGCAATTTTATTTTGTGGCATATCGTTTTTGCCATATCATGCCTGAATTATGTATCCGGTACCTTAATTTTCTCTCCTATATTGCATCCCTCCTATAGAGTGCAGAAGACCATGACGTCATGAAAATATTGTTTTAGAATTTTCAAATTTGAACTTCATTTTCATAAAGAGCATGGAAAATAATGTCTAAATACCTAAAAATCAATTGAATGTGTTAAGTATTGGCTGAGATATGCCAGTCCAAATTAATTTTACTTCAATGGGCAATCAGTGCTGGTTCATAAAGTTATGAACCAGTGCACAATAACACTGATTGCCTATTGGAAAAAAAGGCATTCGGATCGGCATATCTCAGCCTATATTCAATTGATTTTCAGAATGTATACCTTATTTTATATGCTCTTTCTTAAAATGAAGTTTGAAAATTCTGAAAATAGGTGCGTATGACGTCATGGATGTCATCACACTTCAACATTCTATATACATTAGTTATAGTAAGTGTCCTTCTCTTCTTTCTCATTTTCTCTCTCGTGTACTCAATTTCCTTCTCTCGCTTTCTTCTGCCTTGTCTTAATTGCGTATTTATGTATTTATTTATTGAGTCTACTTTTTAAAAAACATAGGGCCCCATTCATTGCCACAATGGCCTGCTTTACAAGAGGGCCCTGTATCAGGTGTGAAATCAGGAATATGTGGAGTTATAAATGTTTTTAATTCAAACATATAGAGAAACTGACCAGAAATGTATCGTGATTAAAAGAGGGCAAAAGAAAATGTTGTTACATTTTGTCGATATGTACATGTTTGTACATGTTTGTATAATACACAAACATGTAAATGTAAACAAATGCCAACAAACATTATTGTTACAATATACATGCATTAAATTGGATGAATACTGTTTTTTTTTATATGACAAAATTGTGAACCTGAAATATTTTTCCATTTAGTTTGACAGATCTACATTAGGCATTGAATTGCGTTGGTAATTTCATTGCACAGTCAGATATAGACCACCAAACGGAAACAAGAAAAGTGACCACTGTAGACAGATCATAATATGACCTCTATTGACAGCATGGGCCTCGATACTTACCTATTCATCAGGGGGGATAAATGAATAGATCATCCCCCTGATGAATGGGTATCAATGGCAGATCGACGCCCATGATTGACAGGTTCCATAACCTTGTTTTTTCTCTGCAGAGGAATTCTTTTGTTGGCCACTATAAGCAGGTTGGGTGTTATAGACAGGTGGCCAACTGTGGCTTGACTGTATATTTTACTACGTTCTATTACCTTCATAGAAACACCAATTTATTGAAATGGCAAAAATAAATACAAAGATTCAAGATAAGTTTTGTTACAGATGTATATATATTTAATTGCAGCATATACAAAATATATAAAGTAAACATTAGTCAATTTAGTATTAATTATGTTACCAATTACAACAACTGATTGCTCAAAGAATGTAATGAAAATTAAGTAATGAAAATCTAATAGCCAGTTTGGACAATTTCATGCAATGAAGGCCACCATATAAAATACCTTAAAGGGATAGTACAATAAAGGAACTACAGCATCTAGATGGCCTAATATTCACAATTAGACTCTCTGTATGTAATTTGTTCTCAAGAAAAGGAATTTGGCAGTATTATCCGATGAAATCAATAAATGTTGTAGTAATTAGTAAATATCTAATTGACCAGGGAACTCCTCTTTTAAATCGCCAGAATCGACTATGCTGCCCTCTATTGGTGTGATGTCATCTAAAGAACTTCGCACCATATGCCATAGTCTCTGTACAGGAAGTAGTTTAAATTTTTTGAAAAATTCATACATTTGCATATTTATGGTAATTTATGCAAATAAGGTCATGAAATTCATATTTTTACCCATAAATCATTTGTTTTCACTACATATATTCTTTAGAGCATTTTAAATAATAATACGACAAAAAGAAATTGGAAGAGCCGGGTTCTTCCTTATGTTTTCTATTGTTTTTATAATTTCTTATGTATTTCCTTGTTTTTTACATATATATTGTATTGTTTATGTTGTTAATTATATTCATAACTATACTTTAACTATTTGAACCCCAAACCAAACATATAAAATGTAAACAAGACCAAATAACCAATGATACACCTCTTTTTAGGAAAACTGATATTTCCATATGTTTTGTACAAAAACCACGAAATTTAGCGATTTTCGGGCTGACATGCATAGAGAAAAGGTCACGTGACTTCGTAACGGTAGGTCCGATTTTCAAAATGTCAAAGTCACCGAGCAGCGGCGTGTCATCTTACCGCCTTTTGGAGCAATACAAAATCGCGGACGGGGGGCCATTATGCCCCCCCCCCCCCCCCCCGGCCTTATTAGGGTTTAAGGGTATCACTACAAACTAACATATATAATTCAATGTTACATGAATAGTAGGGAACAGAAAATAGTTTGCTCAGAAACTTATCTTACTTGCCTGAATGGGTAACATTACAAAATGCGCGCTTTCCGATCATGAGATCCCGAGTTCGAACCCTGCCCACGGCGTTTGTCCTTCAGCAAGACAATTTATCTACAATTTCTGCTCTCTACCCAGGTGCATAAATGGGGACCCGGTAGGAGGTGAAAGCCTTATGTGAACGATCTTCTTGAGCCTATGAGCGCTTGGAAGGAATGCTCCCCAGTCAGAGGAGATGGTGCACACAACGTGCGCTGGTTTGCATTGTATCCTATGACCGGGGGTAATATTATCATTGTAAAGCGCTTAGAGATGATTATCAATCATATTAGGCGAAGTTATCTTCATATAAATTGTCGGAGTTTGAGTAAAAATTATACTGCAATAAGTTCACTTTTAGATACTATTAATGTGCAATTCTCAGCAATTGGGCCAACTGAAATATGGATTAAAGAGGCCAACTATTAAAAGAAAAGGGTTTAAAAACGACGTGGTGTGAGAATGTCATCTTCAGTCTTGTTTAGGATTAAAGAAATGTCATGTTTCCTCTTGTGTGCTAAAAATGCACCAATAATGTTAAATGGTATAATAAGAGTCTACACAGACTGGTAAGGACTCAAATGTCAAAGATGGTCCTTGGTCGTTTATAAGTCTTGTTTGTGGCGGAGGCATAGGGCTTGCATTTTAAACATAATTACAAATTTTAATGATATTATTCATATATAGATGTTTGTAGGCACAATAACTGTTTTGCGGAGGAATTGGGGTTTGCATTTTTTGCATATAATCAATACAGTTTATGGTATTCACATATATTTGTAAGCAGAATAAACGTATTCATTCTCTCGTGATTGCAGAATAAATACAATTTGGAAATGGGATATATGCATGTCTAAGTTAATTTTATTTTGGGGCCATTTTGTTCAAGTATTTGTGTGTGCGTGTCGTGTGTGTGTGTGTGTGTGTGTGTGTATAGGGGATCTAACTGCAGACAAACGGGGAGCGGAAAGGGGAGCTGGGGGCGGGGGCTTGTTATACTGGGTACCCAAAAATAACGTTGTTGCATTGCGCAAAAATAACATCATAACTTTCCCAAATTTGACATGGGCTTGCTTGAATGTGAAATGGTATAAATATCAGCATATCAAGGAACATGTTAAAGGGACAGTCCCTCTTTTACAAAACGTCTGAACCGTTTCCAGTTGAAGGATGGGGATGAATGAAACACACACACACAAAATCAGATCAAACAGCCCTATAATTTGGATTCTACGAATGAAAAACGAATCAGACTATATATCGGTCAATAAAAGAGTTTAACTGTTTTATCATAATATTACAACTATATTGTACTTATTCTTGTAAAGGTATTGTGAAGCCGACATTTGTAAAGGTATGTCACGGAAAAAAAACTCAAAAATTAAGAATATGTAATTACATGTAGTCAGTTTAAGCGAGGTTTGGTTATTTTGCCTAGTGTGCGGTCATGTTATTCTCATTTGTGCGCGGGTCACGTAGCTAGCGCGGGTCACGGAGGGGTCACGCATAGCGTTGTGGTACTTCATGGAATCCATGTACAAACTTCCTCACTCGGTCAATATACATATAATGCACAATTAAAATTGGACGACGGTTTATTAGTTTTAGGTCTATAACTCCACGAAAAAGAGATTTCAAGCCCTAATCTTTTTCAGGCATGCTATTAAATGACATTTTCTTTCAGATAAGACAATAACCTCGCAACTTTTAAAATTTTGCTTGCAAAAGAGGGAATGTCCCTTTAAACGACACCAAGATTATGAAATTCGTTCGACGCAGTCGAAACTATCCCCTTTTTAAAGGAAAATGTCGACGACGCCATATTGCTGGATATGATACCCTTTCAACGACTTTTTTGGACGCGTGTGCGTAGCCAGTCATGTTGGCAGTGACGCCACTTCCTCCCTCTCCACCCGGTACAAACATGTTAAAGGGAGTGCCCCTCTTTTGCAAGCCAACAAATATAAGTTGCCATATTAACCTCAAATATTATAGATCAAGATTGTTAAAATTTATTCTGAAAAGATTTGGAATTGACAGTGTATTTTGGTGGAGTTATGAATTTTATGATTTTTTGTATTACCTATAGATTAATAACATGTTGGACGACGGTTTAATAACCGAACCTCACAATAATATGTCTAACTCCCTCTACGTTCGCTGTTGGATAGTGTATGTGGTATGAATGTGGTGCAGGTCAGTGGTCGCATAAAATCCACCACCCATAATAGATAGCACCACCACCGAGAGAGATATGCACAACGAAAGAGATCTGCACAACAGCAGTGATCGCTATGAATGATGGCACCTACGGCTATGAAATTTCATACGCAGCATAATACACGTATTATTCAGATCTGTACCAAATTTGAAGCATTTTGGCATTTTTGGTAAAGAGGGGCACTCCCTTTAACACAATGAATACAAAAATTTCTCCTTGACTCTTTGCAAATTTTGCAGAAAGTTAAAGGAGAGCATTAGCTGATTTATCATAACATTTCAGCCTGATCTCTATTATTGCAATCAAGAAACAAGCCTACACACATGTCGGACGCAGAACATTACATAATATTTCATGGTAATTCATTATCAAGCTTGCATTGACGAGAAATACATTATATATGTGGACAAAAATGAGGGACTTTTTTTATGAAAGAAAACATTATAAAAACAATGTGAAGGCATATTTGTTTTGTTTTTTTCATTAATTATGTAGGCTTTGTAAACAATTAATATTTATTAAATTGCATGGCGGGCATGAACGTTATCACTCAATACGTGATTCAAGTTATTTATGGGCGATAAAATGGATTGCATTTGGACTGTTTGTTGTTTGTTTTACTTTGATTGTAGGTAAGACTGTCTTCCTAATGTTATGCACCACAATAAAACTTTCTTCATACTGTTTTTTAGATAATGAAAAACGATTATTTTAGGAATATTTTTTAAGTCCAGGTTCATTACTTTAATATCATTTTCCCCTCTAGTGTGAACTACATATTCTTATCCAAGATGCGTCTACATGTATGTCTTGGGTCGGACTTTGAGGTAGCTTGCGACTGCATCCATGCTCTGGATCATGACCTTGTGAGCAACCAGCTTGGTAAATGGAGCGACGACCTCGGGCATGGTGTCGGTAAGGATGTCGACGATGTTGCAGACAGCAAGGTCGGCAACCGTGAGCTTCAACGAGACAGGAAATTTAGCGTTATTTAATTATTAGTTCAAATTAGATATTCAGCATTTATTACTTGCACGTATCACGTTAAACAAATCAAAGGGGAGGATAAGTTATTGCGTTCTCGTCAAACTGAATTTTAGTGGCTAAAACTGGTGTGTTTTCATTGAAAACTAATCACCTTCATTCTCCATGCTACAATAAATTATCATTAAAAATACTTTTTGCATTCAAATTTGCTACCGTTACCAAAATTGGGCGCTGTCAAACACTTGGATGATTCAACCAATTTCTGCAAAATTTATTCTAAAATAAACACTCAGAAGAGAAATCATCACACTGAGTTCGAAAGCCTGTTTTGTTTTTTGTGCATTTGTCATGAATATCTAATCGAATATTGGTCCAATAAGGATTATATAACAAATAATTCAAAGAAACAACTTACACCGGATCCGACGATGAAGCCAGATGAACTCTTCTCAAGTTTCTTCTCGAGGAAGGAGAGGAACAAGGGCCCCTTGACTTCTAAATAGTCCTTTCTTGATTCTTCCTGTCAATACAAATATATATTTCAGAAAACATAACTAGGAATGGGTAGGTTGCTTAATTTATATCGTATTTCCATGAGGAAGGTCATTGTATTATGTAACGAAGAAAGTAGATTCAGTAGCATTTTTAAAAAGTTATTTCTTAAGAGCATGCGCACTTCGAGTCATGCAAATGAAACTGTGCTCCATTGATTGATTTTTTTCATGACATCTCATGAGAAAAAAGACTAACTGAACTGAAAGGATAAAGTAAATATTTAGAATATAATAACAAAAATATTGAAGCTAAGTTTTCCCATGTCACTTGTCCATTTTAAGATAAAGTCATTTAGAATATGATAAGTATTAGAGGGGTCTAGTAACTTAATTTACATGTGTACAAAAGTGATGAGTGGATGTTACAATGTACATGTATATTGTTGTTATTTGATATGGCCACTGGGTTCTGTGACGGGAATTAGAATTTATTAAACAATAAATATGCACATTAGAGTTTAAAATCAGACAGGAGATTAAATACCTTGAATTGTGTGCAGAAACAATAACTTTTATATCTCTTCCCTTTTATCATCTAAATTTTCCACTGGATTTTAATTTAATACAGTATTTTGAAAGAAATACCCAAACAAACATATGATAATGTACGTATGGAAATAAACATCAATAAGAAACAATGGTAAATGACTATAATTAAACTAAAATCATTGCGCCAAATAGAATGGTCTTTGTATACTAATGTTAAGTCTAATTTGGTATAAGAAGCTAAAATACCTTGCAAATTATGTGAGTAAAAGCAAATTGCACTCGTTGATCGACTGAGTCTTAGTTCCTCGGCTTACATTACTTGATTTACCTCGCAGATTTCAGGTGAATCAAACGATGTCGTGTTAATTAACTCACTAATAACTACTACTGATAACTGCATAATTCCAGTTACTTCTTGTCGTATATTTCCTTCTGGGTTTCACTAATAATGAACAAAAAAGAAATCATATTTTGAGACCACTCGCATAAGATTTTAATGACTACTGGGTGCTGGGCCCATATTTTACACCGGTACCGCATGCAACTTCAACTTCGTGTGCACTAACATAAATGGGTTTAATGATAATGAAAAAATGTACATGTGTACAAAAGTGATGAGTGGATGTTACAATGTATATTGTTGTTATTCGATATGGCCACTGGGTTCTGTGTGAAAATTACAAGTTAAATGGACGTTATATGGCCGAGCAAAAATGTAAAGTGATATTTACTAACTCATTGCACTCACTTTGTACACGGTTTTCGCGGTCCAGTGGATAATTCAACATCTCAACACTTCAATCGTAAATAACTTTTTAACGAAAGACAAATTGGAAAAACCGAAACATGTCCCATGCTTTTATTGTTAACGAATACAACAAGGTATGAGGGAATCGCTAGAATTCAATTGTATGAGTCTTGAACAGGTTATACTTCATGAAATAATGATTTGCTGTGAATTCTAATTATTATCTCAAACCTTTTTCACAGGATCTTTTTCCAGGTACCACCATGGTCTGGCAAGTTCAAGGAGATCGTCAACGGTCTCTGTTATTTCATCGATATTTACGGCTTCTGCGTTATTACTTCCATACATTCCTTGGGGGAATAACACAAAATGACGGGAATCAGTATTGATTAAACAATAAATAAGCATATTAGAGCTTCAAATCAGACACGAGATCAAATAACTTGGATTGTGTACAGAAACTATAACTTTCATATATCTTCCCTTTTATCATTTAAATGTTCCACTGGATTTTAATTTAGTACATTATTTTGGAAGAAATACCAGAACAAACATAATGTACGTATAAAAATAAACATCAATAAGAAACAATGGTAAATGGCTATAATTAAACTCAAAACATTGCGCCAAATAGAATGGTTACCGATGTTAGGTCTAATTTCATATAAGAAGTTAAAATACCTTGCAAGTTATGTATACGTCAAGTATTCATATTTATAAACGCGACAATGGACAAACAATACACAAAGTATATACAATTACATCTTCTCAGTCATTTTGGAGGAACAAACATTGTTTGGGCTTTGAACCTTTCTGAAAATAGTCACAAGTTGTGGTGTTCGGGTTCGCGCAAGCACAGATAATTATCATCGATATACACGCTGCACACTGCCGAATGCGCGACGTTGAAACCGCCGCAAAATGTCTAAAAGTACACTTTTTGTAGGGTTAGAGTTAGGGTTAGGGTTAGGGTTTTGTGAGTACTTTTCGCACTGTCACTGATTCCATGAACAGTCAGGCCCACTCTCGCTTTTCCACTATTCTTGAAAATAGCGTAAAAAACACTTTTCCTGAACCCCTTCCTATTATGAATCATTACGTCATACTTAGCTATGCGTGTTGTGTGAATGAGGGAATTCACACTACTATTACAATTGATTTTGTGAAATTAATTTTAGCCAATATTCTGGATAGATCATCCTAATATTTCATTCGTACCATCAATGATAATTGATCTGCAGATTTGCATTTTTGCACAATGATCTATCCAGAACATTTGAAGAAAAGAGCGTTGGAAATCGTAACTTTGATTTCAGATTTCAAATTGTTGACGGTTTGACTTTTACATAGTCTTTAATGACAGCCGTTTACTTTAAATCGATCGATACAGCGAGCCCGCAGAGGCATCTAGCTAGCGCAGCGAGCGTTCGACCCTACCCCGGTAGCTATGTAGGGCGAGCGCTCTATGCATGCCGTACGCGTAACTATACGGGTAGTATACCGTGTAGGCTGTACAAAATTCTAGTTTTGTTCGATCACCGATATTATGACATGTCTCTATCGCTAGCTGATCGCCACGATGTATGCGCCATCTAGCGACGTCGCGGAGAGAATAGCGGTATATCGACATTTTCAAAATTGTGGAAAAGCGAGAGTGGGCCTGACTCTCTATCCACTTTGTCTAACACCGTACAATACAATTAAAGAAAATGGTACGCGAAGCAAGTGCAAGATGGGGTGTATTATGTGAAAGGACGATGTGTCCTGGTTATTAAAGTGAACTCCACGTCGCGTTTCCTCTTGTCCTGAAACAAAAGTTCGCTTATATCTCATTATTTAAATGTACGTACCGAATTCTCTGGCCACAAAACGCATGATGGCTCTGCTTTGTACCACGACACGACCGTCCACCTCCAAGATTGGAACCTGACCAATTGGAAGAGCTGTGAAAGATAATAATAACGACCCCATCAACAAAGTTACCAGGTTTTTATTGCATATCCTCCCTCAATAGACTCGTTCAAATATAATCTAAGAAAATCATCTCTTCAAACAACATTATCAGTCATAGCTGAACCACTCTCTATTTCTTTACTTCGTATATACTCTTAATTTCCTTTTCTAAAACGCGTAGAGGCTTGTTTGCATTAAGCGCTATATAAATTCGTCATATTATTATTATTATCCAACATAGCTGTTCAATATTATTTGTTTGCTGTTTTTTTATTTGTTTTGTTTGTGTTTGTGTTGTTTTGTTTTTGGTTTGGTTGGTTGTTAATGCCCTAGCTATAGCTGTTTGGTTTTGTTTTTACTTGCTAAATGATTTAATACATTAAATATACAAGTAAAACTCAATTCAATTTAATGAAAGAGTAACAAGAACAAAACGTATTAAAAGTATCTTCATATTCCGAATGAATTCCTCACCTTTATACCTATACCTTTATCCGACCAAGCTCATAAATTATTGGTCTTATTGTTTGCGAGGTAGTAGAAAACGAATTGTCGAAACAGCAACAAAAAAAAAACATTATTTTGTAGATATGAAACAGCTTTTATTAGTCAAAATCCGTTTAGAAATGGCTGACACATTATAAAGTGAATTCCGAACGATTATCATTCGGATTTGTAACTCTCAGCTCGGAGATTCCCCCAAGAATAAAGACCAAGGACCACCCCCCCCCCCCCCCCCCCTCCCAACCCTTTTAGGAAGAAGAACCTCTTGGAAAACTACCCCCAGGACATGCACTGTTAAAACGCTGTGTAAAAAAAAAACGCTGTGTAAAAACGGTTATTTTGTACAACTTTAGGTGGAGCATGATAAGTTGTACCAAGAAGGGTTGTGTAAAGCAGCCATTGTTCAAGCGCTGTTGAAACGTGTTAAATCACGTGATAGATACGACCGCAAAATCACCGCGTCAGAACCTCTTTTGTCCCTCCACAAACCAAGCGAACCGCGATAGCGCAGTCGGTAGAGAGTGAGACTTATAACCCAAAGATCCCCGGTTCGATCTCGACCTTGCCGCTTGACGTCTTTTTTGTATTTGCTAATACAACAACAGGGTTGTTGAAATTTATTCTAAACAACTGTTGACAAAATTATAACAGTTGTGTAAACTTTAAACAACTGGGGTTATTGAATGTTTTCAACAACAATGCAGTTGGATGGTTCTTATGTTAAACAGCGGTTGTTGAAAATGTTCAACAAGTTGTTGAATTTGTTTACACAGCGTTTTAACAGTGTGCACCCAAAGGAAATTCCCCCCCCCCCCCCCCCCTCCCCCCACCTCGGATTATTATCCTCTGGAACAGGAACAGATAGGAAATAACATAAGGAGTTAGCGATTAATCGGAAAATGTGCCTAAATGCCCAAATCTGATTGGGCTTGACTCAAATGCGCGTAGTTTCTGACTTGCAATCACTCGTGCATTTGATTAATGGCAACTTTGTGATTAATCGCAACTTGGTATGGAACACACCAGAACAACTTCCACATGAAGTAATTGCCCCCTTGGTCCTAAAACTCGTATGCAAAATAATACATTGTGTATCTTTTGTTTAGACTGTGTCTGTTTCCAAGCGTATCCTTAAAACTACTCCGTTGACAGTCACCTCCATGTTTTGCTCGAATTTAACCCTAATAGGGCCGGGGGGGCCATAATGGCCCCCCCCCCCCTCCGCGATTTTTTGTATTGCTCCAAAACGCTGTAAGATGACGCGCCGCTGCTCCGTGACATTTTTCTTTCGGGTCTTGCGCACATTTTAAAACAAAAATTTTGAAAATCTGACATACCGTTACAAAGTCACGTGACCTTTTGTCTATGCATGTCAGCCCGAAAATCGCTCAATTTCGTGATTTGTGTACAAAACATATGGAAATATCAATTTTCGTAAAATGAGGTTTATCATTGGTTATTCAGTGTTGTTTACATTTATATGTTGTTTTGGGGGTTCAAAATACTTAAATTATAGTTAGAAATAAAATAAACAAAAAAAACAATAAAATACATAAGTTTAAAAAAACAAAGAAATACATAAGAAATTATCAAAACAATAGAAAACATAAGGAAGAACCTGGCTCTTCCTAATTTTTTTGTCGTATTATTATTCCACATGCTCTAAAGAATATATGTAGTGAAAACCAGAGTTTAATTATGAATAATATATGATTTATGGGTAAAAATATGAATTTCATGACTTATTTGAATAAATTACCATAAATATGCAAATTAATGAATTTTTCAAATTTTAAAAAAATTACCATTGTATTCTATACACTTCACTTATCATGCGTGCACATTTTCACGGCGATCGGCCGCTCCGCGGCCGAGATCTTAGGGGGGGGGGGGCATAATGGCCCCCCCCCCCCCGGCCTGCTGAAGACCTCAAATAGCCCGGCCCTTTTAGGGTTAAGGTGACTTTTCCCCGAATATGACTGCTACCCCACCCCCCCCCCCCCCCCCACCCCCTCCCCACCCCACACACACACACGCGCACCCTTATACGCCTGTGATTAAATGTCCTGGTGGTTTTTCTGATAAGGTTTTTCTATAAAGTAATTAGTTTTCCTGGGGTAATTGTCTTCAAGGTATAGATTTCGGGGATAATTGTCCTTGGTTTGGAGTAGATGTTGGGGTTAATAGGGCCAATGGCGTCCTGGAAGGCTAATATCCTGACGATTATTGTCCGTGGAGTAATTGCCATATTGGAAATTGTAATTCATCTGGTGGTACCTTTTTTAGAGGTAATCGTCAGTTCATTGTTTAACCAAAAATTATACATTTATCATACTTACCGGCCGCTTGCTTTCAACATCGGAAACTCCTCTTGACTCACGCGAACATCCTCGAATGGAACGCCTTTGACATGAAACATCAGACGAACGACTTCGGGCCTGAATCGGACGTTGAAATATGTCAGCTTGTACGACGGCATGTTGATTTCTTTCAGACAAAAACATATATATTATACATGTATATATAACCTGCAACTTGAAGATAATTGGCCTGGTTCATCAATGCAGTGCGGTGCACGTCTTACTATAAACGTGTATTATGTTTTGCGCAATATATCATATTACACGGACCTTAAGTCATATCATAACCTTCAGTATTCATTATTTTGTTCAAACAGACAATGATAGCTATTTAACAAGGTACATCGTACATGCACTTTGTACCCTCTATAGGGAGCACCGTACCCGAGCTTCGACAGCGGATAGACGTGGACGTTGCTAACGTCAAGCAACGTACACATGGGAACTGCCCTTTGATCTACGGGTATGAAAATCATATTGTGCTACATGTTTTGTATAATCATTTCATTTTGGGGGTAACAGGGGCCCATTTCATGGAAGGCTCTTCACTATGTTCTAACGCAGCCTCGACCAAACTTTGATATATATCATGATTTTGACCGAGGTATTTCATGACAGCCTCTTAGCAATGGCGTACTGGTGGGGGACCGGGGGCCGGGGGTGGCTCTTGCCCCCCCCCCCCCCCCCCCCCCCAAAAAAAAAAAAAAACAACAACAACAACAAACAAACAAACAAACAAACAAACAAATTAAATTAATGAATAAAATAACATTCCAATCATGGCTTGTATCTAAGTTGATACCAGACATTTAAAAAAAAGTATTTCCTTAGACAAGATAACTAAGATTTTACTTCATGTCAAGTCAAATGTCCTTCCCAATATGGACCAGATTGCATAATTTCAAGTAAAACATTGCAAAATCACCCACATACGATCACACCCTCCCATCACCCTCCCCCTCCTCGGTAATTGCTTCGCTCCAACGGGAATCGGTTTTGTCTGTACGTCTGAAATACAATGTTTATGTTGTTGATCATTAATCAGTTAATAATGTGGCTTTTGATGCACTGTTTGAGTTGCTGTATATGTCACTTTGCGAATATCATTTTAGGGGGTGCATATTTGACGCACTTACCCACATTATGGTACATGTCGTCAAGTCAGAATTTCCTATCTAGGTATGCACCAGATTGCACCACAGATTACATGTTGATGGAATGCAATGAAACGGGGCTGGGAAGGCAGAGCTAATGTCGTACAGCCTATTTTATTTAGATACATGTATTTTGCAAATGTTGCTCTTCCTTCCCGTACGTGGCCCGGAAATCCGCCACGTGTTGTCACGTCTCACCACGTATTAATACGGCTTAGCCACAAAATTGTCACTGAATAGCCTCGTTTCATTGCATTCCACATAAATACATTCAATACTTACTGGCTTTTATACGGGAAGGCATTTCAGGTATCATGCATGTGACTGGGACTTAAGCTGCTACATCCCCTTCCAAAATACAGTGTTCCAAAATAATTTCCAAGTTGTATCACTAATTTTACTGGATTATCAAGTTATTTATTAAATTTGTTTGTACATTTTATAAAAACAAAGAACCCAAATATTACAATATCACAACTCTTTTAATATTCTTTAATCATATACGTACATGTCATATTTAAGCGAAATCGTGGAGAAATAGAAAATAAACCTGTCACCAAAGGTTCCGTAATTCAGGTTTGAGCGTCCATATCTCTCTTGTCCTTATTATCTTTTCATGAATATAGTGTTACTGAAAAGCCTGTTTATTTCTCTTTACATCGATACCCAATTTGTAACGGTTATGTAATTATGGAATGTGAATTGCACCTAAATATGGGGCCAAGTCAAGATTAATATGTTGCAAAATGCATTGTAATTGTGTGACCATTCAAAACACACGTGAATCTCCAAACAAATGGCTTCACATTGACAATAACGTTATATTTTGCTACTTTTCACTTTTGACACGGCTCTGTATTCAGTTCTACATAACTGCACATTACATAATTAAAACATTCTTTACAAATGAGGCATCGATGTTAAGGGAACTAGACAGGCTTATCAATGATATCAAATTTGAGTAGGATAATTATATAACAAACTAGATATCAACGCTCAAACTTTGGGGTTTGTATAATTGTGACAACGAAATTATGCGGGGGAGTTGAACAAAATCTGTATGCTACCAATATGAATAAATAGACATAATTTGAAATACACTTTCACTAATAAGTATCAATCCTCTTGTATCGAACACAACGTTTGTCAGCATTGACTCCCCATAAGGAACATGGGCAGGAGAGATTTGTGTTAGATTTAGTTATTGCCGAAAATATTCCAATTGAATGAACCGCCAATAAACAACAGCAACAACATCAACAACAGCAACAGGATACCTGTAGTGAACATTGATCTCCAGGAAAAAAAACTAGGGCAGAAGTAAAGCGTACAATTTGTTCCCACAATTTGCTCCTTTTTCTTAGATATATTTGTTACATTTTTAAACTTACATTGAACCATTTGCTTGGTCTTCCGGAGCACGTTTTAAACTCTATAGCTGGTAGGCTATTGTTCACATCTGCATTTTATATTTTGAAAGAAAAGTAGTACGTGGTTGATGAACAGGATCAATGCCGTAACTTCATGTTCTCATTATAATCAATGCCAATATTATGTTCACGTTGCATATTTTGCTTTTAAAAAGGTGACCTTGTCGATATATGGTCGATACCTTGCACAATTTACAGGGCTGGCTTAGTTTGCTTACAAAATGACCACAAACTCCCTCCCGAATTCGATCGTTCGACATCGACGTGTGTGTTTGGACGACTTCGAGCGCGATGCATCGACAATCATCGACCCCATCATGTTCGACTACTACCGTGGAGGTGCGGACGATGAGATCACGCTGCGAGAAAGTAATGAAGCTTATCGCAGGTATGGTATAGACCATCATATTTCATGTAATTATCTTAATTTAGTTTTCATTATGTATCGTGTGTTCCTTTATTGAATTGGCAATACAGATTCACCGGGCGTACAGATGCACCGGGTTACGCGATATACGGAATACAACAATATTCAATAAAAGATAACACATAAAATGTATAATCAATCTTGAAAGTTCTGGTGATCACGCCATCCCAATAATAATGATCCCTCACCTACCATCCTCGCCACTGCAACTCCAAATCAAGGATTATACATAAGACAAGTTAAAGTGATCCATTACATTAGTCCAATTCAACCAAAATCACTTGAAGTTTTCACATTTATCTGGTATCTTTTTATTTGATTTATAATGGTCACAAAAAGAATGAAGTGGGTTTTGGTTTGTAGATGTCTCCCCATATACTTATGATTGGAACGTTATTCTATTGTAGTCAAAATCAATGGGCAGAAAGTGATAATGTCTGGCAAATGATTTACACCATTTTTTACTAGGTAAACAGTGGAGTTTTCAGCAAAATATTACAATAAGTTATGGTATATGACTGAAAGGGATAGTACAGTTCTGGTCAAACTGCATTTTAATAACAAAACCTGCACCATCTCATTACAAACTAATAGTTATTACTCCGCCATGCCCAAAAGGTAGAACAACTTACAAACGGCGAAGTCAAAAGCCTGTTATCGTTAAAACACTGAGGCGCTCTCTAAAGAAACAATGTTTTGACCATTTTGTATAACAAATTGTGAATATGACGTTTTATTACAATGATGATTCAATAGAGAGATCATCAAAACTTTTTAAATACCTCTTTGGTATTTTTGTTTAAATGTAGGCATTATATATTTGTTTTTAATTTAATCATTGAATAAATGTGGGACCTATACATTTATTCCAATCGGATATATTTGATAATATGTTGGCTGATTTCAACCTATTTTGACCAATATAAGATTTGTTTTATCTTAAAAATGATGTGCTCTTCCAGGTACTGTAATACACGTAGTTTTTCATTACCTAACAAAATGAAATATTTCCTGAAGTGCCCTCTAAACAAGATCTGTACTATCCCTTTCAAGCATGGACGTATATACGGGTACATTTTTCTTTGGGGGTCTGATGTCTTTGGTCTGAATAACTATCCTTCCCGGGCCTTCCCGCCTTTTCACCCGACAGCTAGACAATCAAAAACAGCCAAAAAAGACCTCGGCTGAAAATAATTTGTTTTTTATGATTAAGTCCGGAAATAACACGATTGTATATACCGAATATGAGACGGATTTACCCCAAACTTACGTTAGGCCTATTATGCAAAAAAAATTACATGACTTTGTCCGACTGTTATACGATGTTCTCCGAATATGACATTATTTTGCCTGAATATGACATAGTTTGCCCGAATTCGAGGTGGTGTTTGCCCGAATATGGCCGTATTCAATTACTCCTGGGGATGGAGGAGGGGGGGGGGACACCCTGCAGCCCCTTGTGCCCAACCTCCTACACCTATGGACTGAAGTAAAAACATATCACTTTGGAAACTGTTAGTTAATGGTTCCAACGATATGGCGATGTCTGTACTGGTTTCACAATCAATAGATACAACAAGCAATCACTTTATAAGCACTCTCTTTGCTCCCTGGCGGGTATCATTCGGGTGCAATTCAGTTCACAATGATAGATTGTATCGAAATTGTATGACTAAAACTACAAGTGTTCTTATCATCTCTTTCTGTTTGTGTTTAACGAGGTACCGTCTGAAGCCCCGAGTGATGCGTGACGTCTCAAGGAGAGATATCTCAACCACAATCTTGGGACATCGTATATCATTCCCTTGTTGCATATCACCAACTGCCTTCCATAAAGGGGCGCATCCTGACGGAGAGATCGCAACAGCGAGAGGTAATGTTACGGCATAAATTGTTTAAAGGACCTACAGAATACAACGTACTTTGACACTTATTCAATAGTTGATGACTTGAAGCATTGGTATGCCGAAGAAAAATCCATGAAATTAAACACAGTAGTGATTTAAGACTAGTTTTCTGATGCCAAATCTCACTTAGCAGCCAGTTTACGCCCCACCCACATTTAGCGTCCGGAATCGGCGGCGTGATCGACGTGTGATTGACAATTCATTTGTTTACGTCGTGACGCGTCATCTACAGAATTTAATTCATTAGTCCGGTCTTTAGATGACGTCACATTTTGGCGATTTAAAAGGGGCGTTCCCAGGACAATAAGATATTTACTAATTATCCCAAAATTGATTGATTTCATGAGAAATGACTGCTAAATTATTTTTCTTCAGGAAAATTACTTATAGAGAGCCGAATTGTGAAAATTAGGCCATCTAGACGCTGTAGTTCCTTTAAATAATTATTCTGATTTAAAGAATGACTTTAATGCACGTATACCACTAACACGCCCTTCTTTGCTCTCTATACAAAATAGAAAGATCCAGACTCGGCGAAGCGAGGAATCCTTCAGGGGGGGGGGGGGGGGCTTTAACTTGCGAGCGTGTAAGCGCAATAGTTTCTGGACAAGGGGGACAAGGGGCCAGAGCCCCTGACAACTTTTGGATTGGAGCTATTCAAAGCCCCCTAAATTACCGGCTAACAATCAAGCAAGCAAAACAAAGAACAACAAAATGCCTGGGGGGAGGGGCTTGCCCTGGAACCTCCCCCTTAAAGGGATCTAGTAACTTTGTTGACATGTGCAAAAAGTGATGAAGGGTTGATGCAATGTATATTGTTGTTATCTCATATGTCCACAGGGTATTGTGTGAAAATTTCAAGTCAAATGGACATTGCATGGCCAAGTAATGAGCGAAAATGCAAAGTGATATTCACTAACTCACTGCACTCACTTTGTACACGGTAAGAAAAACTCTGGGGGAGTTTTTTTATCTGAATACTTCAATCGCACATATCTTTGTAACGAAAGGGAAATTTGAAAAACCGAAACCAGTCCCATGATTTTATTGTTAATATGAATTACAACAAGGTATGATGGAACCGCTAGACTTAACATTTTATTTTGAGGATTTGGACAATGTTACATTCCCCGTGTTCACACACAAAAAATGTCATCCCTTAATCATCTCTATAGAATCATCACTAGCGATACGACGTTTCTTTAGTGATGATTAAATCAAACCTGGTCTACGTTCACATGCACAGAGCATATATCGAACAACAGCTGTTTTCCAGATGGTGCCAAACCCCGAACATCGTATAAGTGCGCAGTTTGTTACTGCGCAGTGTGTTGTCATTTTTTTCTGTTTGCGCTCTCTCTCTCTGCAGCTGTACGAGCGAACGTTCGCATTAAGCCACGCCCACTTAGTCATGATTAGCCAGTTAAGGTTGTTCACACACGGAATAAGCGTGATTCTATTGTCAGCTCTCGTACAAAACGACGATAAAACCAGCGTATCGCTAGTCCTCGTATTTTACGGTCTCTGTCAAATCACAAACGCATGAAGAAAAAAAAACGTTCAGATGTATTTGTATCTTTCCCACATTTCAAATGTCCATATTTTTCCAATTTTATGTCGTGAAAATGCTGCAGATCGTCATTTGGTGACACGAAATTCTCAGTTGTGAACTCGTTTTGAAAATCCTACCAACATTAATTATCTTCTCACTGAATGAACGTGCACGTTCTAATTTCATAAATTAATTATTTACAAGTTCCCATAACAACGACATGACCGGGGGAGAGGGAAACCTCCACCAACATCCTTCCTCACCCCATCTGCTATTATATTATTGTATGTCATATTCTTACGCATTTAGGCTGCTCCTCTATGGGCACTGTTGCGTGTGTGAGTAGTTCGGCCAACGTGCTCCTGGAGGATATAGCCAAAGACTCTCCCAAGGGTCTCCGGATGATGCAGACCTATACGTGCTCATGGAAGATCTAGTCAAAGACTCACCCCATCTGCTATTATATTATTGCATGTCATCTTCTCATCGGCCAACGTGCTCCTGGAGGATATAGCCAGAGACTCTCCCAAGGGTCTCCGGATGATGCAGACCTACGCGGCTCATGGGGGATCTAGTCAAAGACTCACCCCATCTACTATTATATTATTGTATGTCATCTTCTTACGCATTTAGGCTGCTCTTCCATGGGCACTGTTGCGTGTGTGAGTAGTTCGGCCAACGTGCTCCTGGAGGATATAGCCAAAGACTCCCCCAAGGGTCTCCGGATGATGCAGACCTACGTCTACAAGAACCGCAATTTAACGGAGATGCTACTTCAACGGGCCGAGGCAGTGGGCTGTATCGGTATTCTTATTCCTCATTGTTAATTACCCCTGGGTGTTTCACAAAGATCCTAAGTTGTACTTAACAATTATGGAAAGCCGTTAGTTTCCGCATGTTCTTTATGTAAAACTCTAAAATACTTATTTTAAATAATAATGTTTGCTTTTGAATATATTCAGTTCCGAAGCTACATATAGCTTTCCATAATGTTTAAGTCCAGCTTAGTGTTAAATTCAACTTAGAATGTTTGTGAAACACTCCCTGGGCAAATACATCCTGGGCACAGTGGTGTAGCTTAGAGGGGGGGGGGGGGGGTGTGGGGCACGTGCCCCCAATAATACGACAACAATATATTATACAAACATAAGAGATACTTAAACAAAACATTAATAACAAATAAAACGATAAGGTGTGCTCCCAATGTGTTCTCCGCCACTGCCATGTGCGTAGATACCTATTCATCAGGGGGATGATTGAATAGATCACCCCCCCCCCCCTGATGAATAGGTATCAATGACAGATCTACGCCCATGCCCAGGGCAATGTTCATGTATGAGCAATTGCCCAAGTGTCAGTTCACAGTTGCACTTCGTTAGTGATGGGTAGTGCTTGGTGTACCACTACTGTTGAGATGATAGTTTATACTAGTGTTACTGATTATGTAATGTTTTTACTGATGTACAATTATTTAGATGGTGCACTTGGGGACTAATTTATTAATAGGATGACCATAATACTAATATAGAAGGAAGTTTGCACGATGTCTTTATTAGTTCAACGGGTCATCAAGTATCTGTCCTATCTCTGTAACCATTTATGTAACAGCAAATTAGTAATCATTGCGAACAACTTACCGACTCCACTTTCGATCTCGTGTTATAAGTTCAGATAAGTAAGATAATATTGTCCATATAATAGCTGTTGAACACACCTTCCTTTTAAAGTATTGCACGTTTTGGAATAACTAAGTATTATAATTATAATCGATGTGAGAATGGTTGGGTGTTGTTAGTACATGCAATATGATTTTTTTTATTTTGCCAAGTGAAATTAATGATATCAGTTGTATTTGATTGTCTTAGCTCTCATGATAACTGTTGACCTCGCTGCTCACGGCAAGCGACGCGGTCAGAAACATTCCGGCATTCGTGAACAGGCGAAAACTAATCCTTCATTTGTAAAATATGAGTAAGTATTGCCATTGTAATCGTTACATACGAAATGTACTACTACTTGGTGGTGTAGCTACGGGGGAGGGGGGAACCCGTTCCCCAAACATAGAAAACATAACGGGGAAATCTTTGAAAAATTAAGAAATACATATGTCGTGACCCAACTATTGCGCCCCCCCCCCCCCCCCCCCCCCCCATCAGTGCTACGACGACACTACTACTACTACTACTACTACTACTACTACTACTACTACTACTACTACTACTACTACTACTACTACTACTACTACTACTACTACTGTTGCTGCTGCTGCTACTACGTCTACTACTACTACTACTACTACTACTACTACTACTGCTACTACTACTACTACTACTACTACTACTACTACTACTACTACTACTGCTGCTGCTGCTGCTACTACGTCTACTATTACTACTACTACTACTACTACTACTACTACTACTACTACTACTACTACTACTACTACTACTACTACTACTACTACTACTACTACTGTTGCTGCTGCTGCTACTACGTCTACTACTACTACTACTACTACTACTACTACTACTACTACTACTACTGCTACTACTACTACTACTACTACTACTACTACTACTACTACTACTACTGCTGCTGCTGCTGCTACTACGTCTACTATTACTACTACTACTACTACTACTACTACTACTACTACTACTACTACTACTACTACTACTACTATTACTACTACTACTACTACTACTACTACTACTACTACTGTAAATCACCACCACCACTACTACTACTACTACTACTACTAATACTACTACTACTACTACTACTACTACTACTACTACTACTACTACTACTACTACTAGTATTATTATTATTATTAATACTACTACTTATACTACTATTTCTACTACTACTACTACTACTACTACTACTACTACTACTACTACTACTACTACTACTACTACTACTACTACTACTACTACTACAACTACTACTACTACTACTACTTCTACTACTACTACTACTACTACTACTGCTACTACTACTACTACTACTAATACTACTACTACTTACACTACTATTACGACTACTACTACTACTGCTACTACTACTACTACTACTATTAATAGTACTACTACTACTACTACTTCTACTACTACTACTACTACTACTTCTACTTCTACTACTAATACTGCTACTTCTACTTCTACTACTAATACTACTACTACTTCTACTTCTACTACTAATACTACTACTACTACTACTACCTCTACTACTAATACTACTACTACTGTCTTTTGTCCGACAGGTGTGTAAATATGAAGATGATCCCTGAAGAAGTTGAACGAGTCAAGGCACAGGGGGACTGTCTCCTATGGGAGTACAGTTTCACTTCTGACAATGCGGCCACCTGGGAGGATATCAGGAAGATCAAACGCGCGGCCAACATTCCTATAGTCGTTAAAGGAATTCTCTCAGGTATGTAGGGCAAATCTTGAGTCGAGTTTTTAGGTTATAGGCGAGATTTGTCATTTCGGAAATAACATGATATATGAACGTTTTGAAAGTAATTTGATAATTTTATAACAACAAATTGATCTTAGCACTGCATGTTGTTATTCACGTAATGTATGAACATACTAATGCCGATGACAGTATACAAAAGAAGAAGAAGAAGAAGAAGAAGAAGAAGAAGAAGAAGAAGAAGAAGAAGAAGAAGAAGAAGAAGAAGAAGAAGAAGAAGAAGAAGAAGAAGAAGAAGAAGAAGAAGAAGAAGAAGAAGAAGAAGAAGAAGAAGAAGAAGAAGAAGAAGAAGAAGAAGAAGAAGAAGAAGAAGAAGAAGATGATGGTGATGATGATGATGATCGAAGAAGAAGAAGATGATGATGATGATCGAAGAAGATGATGATGATCGAAGAAGAGAAGATGATGATGATCGAAGAAGAGAAGATGATGATGGTCGAAGAAGGAGAAGATGATGATGATCGAAGAAGAAGAAGATGATGATCGAAGAAGAAGAAGATGATGATGATCGAAGAAGAAGAAGATGATGATGATCGAAGAAGAAGAAGATGATGAGAGGTGAAAGGGTGGAAAGTATAGGGATACATTCAGATTTAATCAAACACAATTCTCCTGTAATGTTATTGCACCATTTGTCTTTTATAGGTGAGATGGCCCGGGAAGCTGTGGCGGCAGGCGTCGACGCTATTATGGTGTCGGCACACGGAGGCAGACAGCTTGACTCGGTTATTGCACCGGTATATATAAACTGTTACTTAATTCTGTAAATACGTGCTGTAATGGAAGTGCATGCAAGATGAATGAATGTACGTGGAGGAAAGAGGGTGACGAGGGTAAAATACAGGGTGGCCCAGAAATAACGGAACGGGGCACTTCCCAAAGTAAAGTAACAAAATGAACATGTCCATCGGATAGGGTGTCCTTTCCAATGAACAACAATACCAAGAAAAGTAATTTTGGACGTGCAGTTTTTGTTTTAGGCCGCTTGGAGTGAGACCATGTCAGGTTCCTATTTTTGTCAATTTTTACCAAGTCAGTGCCTGATAAATGAGACTTATTGCCCTACATACCATTGAACACGCAAATATTCCGCGCGCCATTGTTAGTGTGCATTCAGCTGTGTGCCGAGCGGTGCCGAGAGAATGGGCTTAATTGGTCACTAGTATGGCGAGCAGTAAGTCTCATTTATCAGACACTGACTTGGTAAAAATTGACAAAAATAGGAACCTGACATGGTCTCACTCAAAGCGCCCTAAATCAAAAACTACACGTCCAAAATTACTTTTCTTGGTATCGTTGTTCATTGGAAAGGACACCCTATCCGATGGACATGTTCATTTTGTTACTTTATTTTGGGAAGTGCCCCGTTCCGTTATTTCTGGGCCACCCTGTATAGAAATAAAAACTGATAAAACAATTCACAATTAATCATAACACGCTTTGCCGCTTTGTCACGCTTCGAACAGGGAATGGCATTCTCACAATGAATGCGAACATCGATTCAGTTTATTTAATTATTTATTTGATTTATGACACAGCTCGATGCCCTTCCCGAAGTGGTGGATGCAGTCCGCGGTACCGACGTCGAGGTCTATGTCGATGGCGGGATACGAACAGGGACGGACATCCTGAAAGCTCTTGCACTGGGAGCACGAGCTGCGTTCATCGGTAGACCAGCTATCTATGGCATCGCATGTGGGGTAATATTCAGTAATCTATGGCATTTTTTTTTATAAATTCCAGAACTATAATATTGTACAAACATGATAAAGAAACAACAATAACAAACGACTTCATAATCTTGCACATATTCTACGTTTTGTTCACTTCATATGGCATAAACAAACATGAATTATGTTTTAGACAAAATGATTCAAATAGGCTTTCATAACACTCGTTTTTTTAGTTATTACTAACGTATCACAGCGTGATGGAGGCTGGTAGTTTAACTCGTTGAAAAGTTACCATATATATTTATTATATGATAGTATTATTATTATAATTATTGTTATTGTCATTATTATCATTATGATTATTATTATCATTATCATTATTTTTACCATCATCATCATCTGGATCATCATTGTTATCATAATTATCCGTATTTGTGTCAGGGTGAATCTGGGCTGATTGAACTCCTTGAGATCTTGAAAGATGAATTCAGCCGGGCCATGGCTCTCACAGGTATGCCTTTCAAGGGCCCCGTTGCAGAACAAGTTGCAATCGATTGTAAACATTTCAATTAATTGCAAGTCAAATCATGTGACTAAATGCGCTAACATGATTGGTTGAAATGCGCAAATTTTCTGACTTGCAATTAATTGTAATTTTACAGCTTGTCGATTTCAACTCTTTCTGCAACGGGGTCCTAGATTAGTCAGGAAATAACCGCCTTTAAATTTGTAGTTGTCGATAAATATTGTATTTCCTTAAAGGGATCTAGTAACTGTGTTGAGATGTGCAAAAAGTGATGAATGGTTGATACAATGTAAATCATTGTGATCGGATATGTCCACAAAGTGATATGTGAAAATTACAGGGTAAATGAATGCCATATGCTCGAGAAATGACCGAAATGACCAAACATGTAAAGTGATATTTGTTTACTCATTGCACTGACTTTGTACACAGTTATAACTTTCCAGTGGATAATTAAAAATCTGAACACTTAAATCGCAAATATATTTTAACAAAAGGGTAATTCGAAAAAAAAACCTTTCCATGCTTCTATTCGTAATACAAACACAACAAGGTATGATAACACCACTGAAGTTCTAAGTAAGTTTAGGGGATTTGGACAATGTTACAAGATCCAGTGGCGTAACGACGGGGGGGGGGGGGGGGGGGGGCATGGGGGCACGTGCCCCCCCCCCCCCCCCACCTCAATAATTTGAAGGGAAAAACAATAGAAGACATAAGGGGACATTTCAGTAACATAGTGTGTTTGTATGGGTTTTGTGTGTTGCTTGTGATTGTTTGAATACAATTGTAAGTATTAAGTAATTAACATTCACGAGACGTTTCTTCTAGGCGTTAAAAGTATATACTACATATTCTGAGTGGAATAGTTGATTTTATTTGATCGGATTGGATTTAGAATTAGATTCATATATTACATTGAAATAGTATTATTTTGTAATCAAATATTGAAAGCCCATATATTAAATTTACAGAGTAGGCTTACATGTATTTGAACAGGATCTGAATAGCTTGTCCAACAAATAGGAATTCAACTGAAAATGATAATGATTTGTATGATGACGTCGCTAGCAACACCTGTGATTTTCTAAGCTCTTTTCTTTGTTGTGCTCCTTTGACAGGTTGTAAAAGTGTGGAAGAGATAGACCGCTTGCTCCTGTTCCACATCAATAGGGAGTTTTCGCTAATGTGAACGAGAACGAGTTTCCCGTCCTAGAACGACCGTTTCAGGGTGGCCCAGAAATAACGGAACGGGGTATTTGCCATTGTGATATGTTCACTACTTCACTGGATAGATAATCTTTTTAAAAGAAATTCGTTATTCCGAGCACCCAAACAAAAACATTACTGTTGATGATATCAAAGTTCTTTTTAAAAGATTATCTATCCAGTGAACCTAGTCTGTATGTTTCTTTATAATGGAAAGTACCCCGTTCCGTTATTTCTGGGCCACCCTGTATAATCAAATAATATGCGTATGACGTAATACTCCACGTTGGCACTGTTTAACAATAGTAACTAGGTCCGGTAAGCTCCGGCATACTTATCTTGCCGAACCTAGTTACTATTGTTAAGTTTTCCAACGGGGAGTCTATACGTCATACGAATATTATTTGCATACATCACAGAAGCGGTCTATTGGATGTAGTCAACCCGTGCTGTTCACTACCTGTTCGCTGCCTTTGAACCATTTTCGTTTTTAGTTAACGCGCGTTCACAATGACGTCGTTCCCTTCTACACACAATCATGACAAACACTCACACACACCTTACACTTTCAAACATACACATGCGCAAACACACGACCCGACTGAATTATTCAAACTCCAACACAGACACACACACACATACAATGCACACAAACACCCCACACATGCGCTCACAAAAACACAACCCCTTACACACGCGTATACACACAAACACAACATTAATAAAACTCCCACACATACGCATACAGATACACAACACACACCCATACAAACACAAACACATGAATGCACACTCACAAATGCACACAAACACCCACACACGCACATCCACACACACAAACACACGCACGCACACTCATCCACGCGAGCACTCAAACAAACACAAACACACGCACACACTCAAACAAAAACCCATACCCGTATACACATACGCATATACACACACGCACGCAGGCACTCGCATTCCAACAAACAAAAACAAACACATATACACTCACAAACACACACACGCACAAATGCGCACGCACGTACACAAAGCCACAAACGCACACATTCATACACACACGCATACACCAGTTACATAATCCACCACACATACACATACACACGTATAAAACACACACACACACACATATACATGCTGATACTTCGCTGATTACGTAATTCTGAAGACGGTGCACTGGATTTTCCGACGAACCTGAAATCGGGCATGAACTAGTGCTCAGATTGGCCAGACGACGAGAGAGAACGTAAGTGACGTAATTTCTCGCCTAAATGACGTCATTTCTTCTAGTAGGGGCCACACATATGGGTGTTCACTGCAGTTTGAGGTACAATCTTTTTACTTGGCAGACAAACTCCATGGATCAAAAGAAGAAAATTTATCCAAAGAGACACCCTGTATCAATTATGGAAATTAGGCCGAATTGGCATAGATACAGAGTGTCTCTTTTGACGAATTTTCTTCTTTTGATCCAAGGAGTATGTATGCCAAGTAAAACAATCGTACCCCAAAATGCAGTCATGGACCCCTTAACCACCCCATTACTCGTCGTCCTCAGGTTTGCGAAAACTCCGTAATGATACAGGGAAGTCTGCGTCGTCTACGGGTTAAAGGGATCTAGTAACTTTTTTACAAGTACAAAAAGTGATGCTGGTTAATACAATTTGTAATGGTGTGATTTGATATGTCCAGAAAGTAATGTGTGAAAATTTCAAGTTAATTGGATGTTATTTGGCCAAGATATAAGCCAAAATACAAATGATGTTCACTAACTCGTTCTAAATACCATGCTTACTTTTTACTAGTTAACATAAATCACAAAAAATCAGGAAATTGTTACTTGTCATTTCAAGCGAAGGATCTGCTAGATTCGATATCGGCTACTTACTCAAAGAATCAAGACATCATGACATTAACCCTACCCCAAATAACCCGGCCTATTTAGGTTAACAATGACCATGCACTGAACCTACATCTAATTGGTAAACCAGTCGAGAGGAAACCTGACTAATGGTTGGTAGTTTAGACATTATCTTTGCCAAACATAAAGAATAACATACTCAGTTGGGTAGCTACAGAGGGGGGGGGGGGGGGGGGGGGGGGGGGGCACGTGCCCCAAGTAATTTAACAAAACCCCAAACAATGCAACAAAAATAAGGGGGTAAGTGTAAACAAAACAAAAGAAATCCATAAGGTGTGCGTGCCCCCCCCCCCCCCCCCCAAAAAAAAAAAAAAACACAAAACAAAACAAAACAAAACAAAACAAAACAAGAATAAATAAATAAACAAATAAATAAATAAAAATACATATAAAAATACAAATAAATTAATTAATCAATAAATAAACAAATAAATAAATAAAAAATAAAAAATAAAACAAATTAATAAATTAATTAATAAATAAACAAATAAATACAAAATAAATAAATCATCCGCGTGCCCCTTCCCAATTAGTCCAACAACGCTATGCCACTGAATTGATATTGTACATACCGTTTGGAGTGCATTGACAGAAAGACATTTCCATGTTTGCGTTTACATATCACCGGAGAGCGTTAACGGACACCCTACGGAGAGCCAGACTATCAATCCGTTTGTATGCGTTTCTTATTAGACAAATGCGTTCCTTTTCAGGCGATGTACGTTTGTTCTATCCGGCGGAATGTTTTGGTGTATGAAGCTATGGAGGCGACTTTCACCAACGGATTTTGATTTCACTAATTTTCTATCCGTCGGGCATCCGTTTACGCTATACGGTGATATGTGACAACCCCATTATTTTGTTTGTTTGTTTTTAATTCATGTACGTCTTATGTATGTTTCATATATTGTAGAAATTAAGCAGCATTATTAGAAAATAAAACATAAGATTCCTTATCATGCTTATTAAAAACTGAACATGATAATATTTCGAATGCTTTTAGATGAAGACAGTTTAATATTAACACATATTAACAAATCATTCGAAATTTCCAGATAATTTAATAACTCATTTTTTTTTAATACAGAAATAACTTTCTGCCATTCCTGATACGTGTAGCTACAATGTATCCAAAGAACATGACAATTTGCACATGTTTGATATAATACAGTACATTATTCCACGTGTTGTATAAAATAACTGTTATTCAATGTATGTTTTACTGTAACGGTTACACAGAGATTTTTATGAAGTTTATGAATGTACGTCAGCCTTGTATTACGTATATGTTAAATGTAGACATCTAGTTATGATATTTGGTTATAACAGTCAATAAAATGACTTGTTTTCACAATAAAAGCGAAGCCAAGGGTACTTTGTGCTTATTTGTCTTTCAATAAATGTTCAAAGGCCTAATTGTATGCTTTCTTTTAGCAAATTAAGGAGTATCTTAATCATTTTTCTTACTGGGCTTTGATGAAATAAAGGAAACTCGGGCGAGGAGCATTCTTTTTCACGAAGACCTATGCACCTTCAAATCACGGATACCCCTTCGTTCTTCTGGGAAGTCTCTAAAAGACACAGATGTTTACCTAAAAGTGTCATCAAACAACAGTTGCCGCTCTGACCTGGTTAACATAGACTCGACTTCGTATATAGGTCTTACAAAACTAAAATGTAGGGATGAGTAAATTGAATGCATTTGTATTTGTTTGTTTTTCAGGAGTGCATTACATTTCAATTCCTTCATCTTGATTTTCTCTATTTCACACACAACAAAATTTAACCTACCTCCACCTCTCAGCCAGAACTTAAAATAGTACGGTTACGGATTGGCAATGCTTTGCATACTCATCAGACATCAACATATAATATATGATACTGCGTCTTTGGACAATTGCATTGTGGGCTTTAGGGTTTAGCTAGTTCTCTCCTGCATCTACATGACTGTCTTCCAATCATGTTAGCCTACTTCATTTTGGTAATGACAGGGATTATAAAATGATATTAAGCTCAACGGCCAGTAGCCTATACTAAATGTATCAACTTAATCTAGACAGAGTTACCAGTAACCAGTTTAAACTGTTTGAGAAAATGAATATGGTTATGCTTGGAATGTTCACCCTGTGTATATTCGGAACCTTTAACATCTTTTTTCCCTCTGGTTTGAACAACTAGTTCCCATCCATTCCCATCTACAGATCTGTCTTTGGTCGGACTTTGAGGTAGCGTGCGATGCCATCAATGTTCTGGATCTTGGCCTTGTGAGCAACTAGCCTGGTGAATGGGGCGACAACCTCGGGCATGCTATCAGTAAGGATGTCGACGATGTTGAAGACAGCGAGGTCGGCCATTGTGAGCTAAAATAAGACGTTAATGTTGGTTTATACATACTTCATTCAATCATAAACAAAAAAGCGTGTACACAAAATCAACCCAGGCTATCCACTGCATTACAGCAGGGGAAGTAATGTATAATGTATACAAGAACATATTATTACATTAGGACGATTAATGCCAATGGTATTCAGCCTTTACTTGTTAAAACGATGAATGAAAAATTGAATTGATGAAAATCTTATTCTAGACGCAACTGACAGATATAGTAACCCCAGGATGATTACATTATTTGGCTTCTTTTGATCCAAAATCGTATACATCAAATTTGAACAAAGCCCGATAAGCTTACAGAACAAACCACAAAGCAACTTACACCGGATCCGACGATGAAGCCGGATGAACTCTTCTGAAGTTTCTTCTCGAGGAAGGAGAGGTACAAGGGCCCCTTGACTTCTAGATAGTCCTGTCTCGACTCTTCCTGGAAACAAAAATAAAGAATGTAAACAAAAACAGAACAAGGACAATATTAATTACGAACAACACACTCAATTATTAAAGTTTACTTTTGTGTTGCTCTACCGTTTTTGCTAAGATTTTCGCTCATGATTCCTCTTTTTCAGCAAACATGAAAATGTCTGGGGTGGAATTTCCCTTTAATGGTGGTAATCCCATATACTCGTTCAATGATCATGTTCGTCAGTAGCGATTCAAATGTATTACAAACCCATAATTATAAGAAATCAACTTGGTGGAAAGTATTCAATTACGCCATGGAAATGTACTCTAACCAATCAGAGATTATCTCCCATTCTTATTTCACACTGGAGACGTGGATTCCACTAAAGGGACTTAGTAACATTGTCCAAATCCTCAAAATCCAATTAGAATTCTAGCAGTTCCCTCATACCTTGTTGTATTCGTTTAAACAATAAAAGCATGGGACAGGTTTCTGTTTTTCAATTTTCCCTTTCGCTAAAAAGATATTTACGATTGAAGTGTTCAGATAATAAATTATCCACTGGATCACCTAAACTGTGTACAAAGTTAGTGCAATGAGTTATTGAATATCACTTTGCATTTTTGCTCATTACTCGGCCATAAAACGTCCATTTAACTTGACATTTTCACACAACACCATTATGGACATATCAGATAACAATATATTTATCACTTTTTGCACCTGTCAACAAATTTCATGCAAATTTCATTCCTGACTAAGTGCGCTTTATCTCATCTTAGGCGCTGGAAAGTCTCGAAAGAATCCTGCGTGTATTGGTCAGGGGCTGTCATTAGTTTTATGTGCGTGTGTTGATGTTAATTGCAGTTAAAGAGTACATCATAATTTCATTTATTCGCACTCACAAACATGAACTTCTTGGAGTTGAGTTCATAATATAGTAATATATAATACCAATGAATATTGGTCTTACTTTGACCAATAACCATTCAGATATTTATATGCCAACCGGTTACTTTTCATGAAGGAATGTTCTGCTATGAATTTTTAAAAAATGGTCTCAAACCTTCTTCGCAGGGTCTTGTTCCAGGTACCACCATGGTCTGGCATATTCTATCAGATCATCAACTGTTTCCGTTATTTCATCGATATCTTCGGCTTCTAAGTTGTTGCTGCCATACAGTCCTGGGGAGAATGAAAAACAAACGGTGCTTTAAAGGGACTTAGTAACATTGTCCAAATCCTCAAAATAAAATTGTAATTATAGCGGTTCCTTTATACCTTGTTGTATTCGTATTAACAATAAAATCATGGGACAGCTTTCGGTTTTTCAAATTTCCCTTTCATTACAAAGATATGTATGATTGAAGTATTTAGATAAGAAAATCTCCGGGCGAGATTTTCATCCCTGTACAAAGTGAATGCAGTGAGTTGGTGAATATCACCCAATATCACTTTGCATTTTCGCTCATTACTTGGCCATACATTGTCCATTTGACCTGAAATTTTCACACAATACCCTGAGGACATATGAGATAACAACAGTATACATTGCATCAACCATTCATCAGTTTTTGCACATCTCAACAAAGTTACTAGATCCCTTTAATAAGGATGAACTAATCGTGACAAATTTGACATTTTGGAATAAAGATTAAACAACTTGAGCTTTCGAGCAGAAACCATCCGCTGTTTTACTCTCTATTTATAATTGATATCTCCGGCTTTAAGTTGATAATTCCAATCCTAGTACTTGGAACATAAAAACAAAAGCAATTACTAAACAATAAGGGCAACATTACACGGTATTCTTGTAAACAAAGTTGACGTTAAAACACTCAAGTAAAGGATGTAGTCTATCAGATCTTCAACCGTTTCTGTTATTTGGTCAAAGTCGATACTGCCCGGAAGTATTATGAATCAAACATCAACTATTTATTTTTGTTTAATTTATTCCTCGGGTTTATGAGTAGACAAAAGTGTACTTTAAAGAAATTCTGATTTTGATCTCAAAGGTATAGTACAGTTAGGGTCAAACAGAATTTTAGTAACCAAAATTTGACAGTTATCATTAAAAAGTAACGGTATAATTCAATCGATACTTGAATTACAGTAAAACATATACACGGTTAAGTAACAGGGCTGTTTACAAGCACATGTGAAAACACATTTCTTCTTTGTTTGACTGAAGTCCTGTACAACTTACATATTACTTAACCCATTGCCATAGCCTTATGAGCCCTGTATGAAAACTAAGGGATTGCAAATTCTAGAACTTTGATTTACTTCCAAGATTATCTCATTGGGTATTACAAACCATATTCCCGGGCTACAAAACGCATGATGGCTCTGCATTGTACCATCAAATGACCGTCCACCTCTAGGATTGGAAGCTGACCAAACGGAAGAACTGAAAAAATCATGATATATAATTGACAAGCATTATTATAAGCTAGGTATTGGGTATATCATACAGGTCTAACATGTACCCCACAGACAAAATGGTGTCCCAAGGACGATAACTATGGGGTATGTCCCCCCCCCCCCCCCCCCCCCCAACACAAACAATAAATAATTAAATTAAATTAATTAAATTAAATTAAAATAATAAAAACATAAGTGATATATCTCCTTTACAAATCAGAGAAATACATAGGACCCCGATACAATCCACTGGCTGCAAAATGTACGCGATGTGGCATAGAAGATGTACTGCCTCATACAAGAGAAGAAGAAATACATAAGAGTGTGCGCCCCTAATAATCCCCCCCCCCCCCCCCCGAACAAAATATTTAGAAAATAAAATATAGTACAAATAATAATAACAAATAATCAGTCCAACCAGTCGACCATATTCTTCCACTGTCCGGATTATGGAATGGTCTAAGAGGCCTTGCAAAGTTAGAACCATCTAAATAAGATTTGGTAGTGGGTGGGTGGGTCCAGGGCCATATTGGATTTTTAAAAAGCAAATTAAAAATTCATAATTAACCCCACTCAAGATAAAGATTTAGTGTTAAAAAGTGTACTTTTCTCGTCTCAAATCATATGACTTTTAAAAAGTCATTATGTTATTTGAGTTTTCTCTCCATGTCGGAGATGGATTCCCCCCCCCCCCAACAACAAAAACAAATTTGGATAGGGGGGTGGGTGGGTGGGGTGAGCTCTATCCAAATCTGATTAGGTTGTTTGGAATTGTTACTTTGCAAGGCCCCTAAAGCAAAGTTGTATTTAGATCACCCTTACAAAGATCATAATGTACTTGATCAAAGTTGTTTGACTCTAATCCTCCACCCCTTATTTCTGTGTCCAAATAAAGAGCAAATCCATATTACTTGTCCTAGAGAGTTATTGCACTGGGAGGGCAGGGGTAGTGATGTCCATAATATGCAAGTGGTATTTGTATTTATTTTTTTTTGTGTATTTATTTATTTATTTATTTATTTTTGTATTTTTGTTTGTTTCTTTTTTATTTGTGGGGGGGTCACTTGCTTGTCAGGAGAACACCTTTGCTCCTCATGTAAATGTAAGCCAACCATCACCCTTGATAAATCCTATGCCTAGCTACGCCATGAACATTGTTCTGTTTGTGGTATAGGTATCCATATCCACATTATCCTTGAAATAGCGTTTAGATAGAGAGATAAAACAAATCTTTTGTAAATTTTTGAAAAGAGGAAGCATTTTTTATTTCTTTTCAACGGCTGGTTCAAAATTATCGAATAAATGTGGGGCCCCACATTTATTACAAATTGCTATGTTTATGGATATTTCAGTCATATCTGAACCGATTTTGATCAAATAAAGTTTATTCTGTCATTAAAATTGTATGCTCTTTCGAATTTGACAATCAGTTTTTCATTATCTCACAACAAAATATGTTGTGTAGCGCCCTGTATACCAAAACACAACTATCCCTTTAACCGCATGTTGTATTGTAAATGGTACATATTAGCTAGAGCATGAATTGCATGATCACAGTATAGGTATAATTCGTATCATATTATCATAAATTATATAATTTGTATAATGTATAATGTATTTACCGCCGCTTGTCTTCAACTTGGACTTCCGGAACTCCTCCCCATTTAAGACTAAGCGAACATCCTCGAACGGGATGCCTTTGGCATGGAACATCAAACGAATGACTTCAGGTCTGTATCGAACGTCGAAATATGTCAGCTTGTACGACGGCATGATGACTGTTTGACAACCGAAATATACACTGACTAACTTAGTATTATACTGGTTGGAGCAGCTCTGCTGTGCCATCAAAATTGTGTAAATAATATAAAGTGGTTTTGATACTCACGCATGAATAGCGCTATATAAATAACCGTTATTATTATTAGAATTACTATTGAAAATTATTTATGGTGTGGCCACTGAACTGTGCGTCGTTACGGATCGATGTACCTCAATGGTTATACTGTGTATATGACTGTAGTCTGTACATGCGACGTGCTGATACCTGGGGTGTATTCTGAAACGATTTTAAGTTTTAAAATGTATTGTATCTACGTCATATCTACGTCACTAAAATAGTACACTGTACTTAACATTTGCTTAAGGAATAGCGATTTGATAAAATACTTTTTAGTGACGTAGATAATGACGTAGATAAAATATACTTCAGATTACACCCCCAGGACAGCAACCTCATAATACGTATGAAAGGCGGCTCTTGTCAAATTAATATGCACTTTACAGTAAGACCGAAAAATATATTACGACGGTTGTTTCTATATTATGTATAGGGTGGTAGTACGAAGTCAGATTTGTAAAAGAAATTCCCATGCATAGTTCACCCCCTATAGTTCGTTATTTCTGACTACTTTACAGTATACCATGCATGTGTGGTGTATCATAGGCCTGACGGGCGATGATTTACAAGTTGACTGACTGTCATAAAATAATTATTGTTTTACTTTGTTATGCATTATAAATGTATGTAGCCACCAAACCAGGTGCGGGAGAGAATTATGGCCCGCTGTTTATGTTGTTTTTATTGTTTGTGAATAAAACAGCCTCCTGAATTGCGACCTTCAACAATTGGCTCCTTTGCGTAATTTTTACGTGACACTGACCACGAGTTGCATATAATCGTATTAAACGCTTCTTCTTATTTCTTGCACTGATCATGAATATGATGATTTATAATGTAACAAGTATGATTACAGTAGATATTCAACAGTCTTTAAAATAACTTCATTAACATGATGATACTGTCTTGTATATCATAGCATCCAATGATGGCTGTGTTTATTGAACTGAACTTAACGTTCCATTATCTAAGGATACTCCAAAATATTTACACGAGTGCCCTTGCGGTTCATGAAACCGTGATAAAGATTTCTTCTTTAGATAATCATCCAAATCAATTGTATAGTAACCTGCTGTTTCGCTAGTATGAATGGTGCACATTGTATATCCACAGATATTTGATTTTGAATGAACAGTATATATTCTACGTAACATAATTGCATTTGCCTCCTATAAAGAGTGTATTACGCCCGTATTACGTCAACCAAATATATTACAATGTAGCGCTATGAACCCGGGCTATGAATCTCACCCCTTCAAGACGACCTTACTTTGGTACACTGTTAAAACGCTGTGTAAAAATGGTTGTTAAATCTTTTCATACAACTTTAGGTGTAGCATGATAAGTTGTATGAAGAAGGGTTGCGTGAAGCGGCCATTGTTCAAGCGTTGATGAAACGTGTTAAATCACGTGATAGTTTCGACCGCAAAATCACCTTGTGTCCCTTCGCAAACCAAGCGAACCGAGATAGCGCAGTCGATAGAGAGTGAGACCTATAACCCAAAGAACCCCGGTTCGAATCCTATACCCTTGCCGCTTTTACATCTTGTTTTGTATTTGCTATTTCAACAACGGGATTGTTGAAATTTGTTCTAACCAACAGTTGTAGAACAAATTAAACCAACAGTTGTGTAAACGTTAAACAACTGGGGTTGTTGAATGTTTTCAACAACAGTTGGATGGTTCATATGTCAAACAGCGGTTGTTGAAAATGTCAACAAGTTGTTGAATTTGTTTACACAGCGTTTTAACAGTGTATATCGTGCATTCTCCAAAAACCTCGGGCCATGTGTTGTTGTTTTTTCGCGGCGATGTGTTTTATTAAAGGGGTAAATATGTGCAACATGCTCTATAACCAGCAAGTTTGGCAGGTATGCCTTGGCTGTCTGAACTTTGGTTTAATAAACAATATTAAACCGAAATTAAAAACTTCAATGCCTACTGCACATACAACAAATCATAGATCTTTTAATGAGTATGTTTATATCATTCTAAATATTAATACATTATTAATAATAATAATCATAATGTTTCGATTTATATAGCGCCTAATATGATTGATAATCATCTCTAAGCGCTTTACAATGATATTGTTACCCCGGTCATCGACACACTCACAATCATTCCGCACATGACGTGCACTCTCTGCTCCCTTGAGAGTAATGCATTCTGGCAGCCATATGGCGCACTTAAAGGATCTAATAACTTTGTTGACATGTGCAAAAAGTGATGAATGGTTGATGCAATGTATATTGTTGTTATCTCATATGTCCCAGGGTATTGTGTGGCCAAGTAATGAGCCAAGTAATGAGCAAAAATGCAAAGTGATATTCACTAACTCACTGCACTCACTTTGTACACGATAAGAAAAAACTCCCCCGGAGTTTTTCTTATCTGAATACTTCGATCGCACATATCTTTGTAACGAAAGGGAAATTTGAAAAACCGAAACCTGTCCCATGATTTTATTGTTAATACGAATACAACAAGGTATGAGGGAATCGCTAGAATAAACATTTAATTTTGAGGATTTGGACAATGTTACTTAGTCCCTTTAACGGTATACAAGTACAATTGCATACACGTTCCAATCCTACCGGGTCCCCATTTTTACACCTGGGTAGAGAGCAGCAATAGTGGATTAATTGTCTTGCTGAAGGTCAAACGCGATGGGCATACACTGGGTTCGAACTCGGGATCTCACGATTGAAAGCTCGCGCTCTAACAATCTTGCCACACCACATCCACAAACATTGAACTGGCACCTCGCAAGATAGATCTAGCTAACACATCTAGCTACACGCAAGTAACAAACAATCCTACAGCCATGACAGCCATATGAAATCGGTAATAATGGTCTATTATCATACATAATATTGTAATGAATTGGTTAAAATAGAACACAAAATCATTGAGTTGTTGTCCATGAAGATGCCTGTACATTATATCTCAACATAAGTTCGTCTTCAAAGCCTCTAGTGTCAAGGATAATGATGTTTAAAGGAATTTAGTACCATTAGCTATGTTGACTGACATGTGCCAAATAATGACACAGGGTTAAAGGGAACTAGTAACATTGTCCAAATCCACAAATCTTAAATTAAAAATCTAGTGCTTCTCTCATACCGTGTTGTATCCGTATTCCAATAGAAGCATGGAACATTATTTTTGTCTTCAAATTTCCCTTTCGTTAAGAAGATATTTACGATTTAAGTGTTCGGATATTTAACTATCAACTGGATAGTCATAGCCGTGTTACGTGTACAAAGTCAGTGCAATGAGTTAGGGAATGTCATTTGCATTTTTTCTCATGCCTCGGCCATAATGACATCCATTTAACGTGAAATTTTCACACAATACTCAGAGGACATATCAAATCACAAAACTACACATTCTACCAACCATTCTACTGCCAACAAAGTTACATCCCTTTTATGTGCCTTTGTTTGCTTTAAGAAATCCTCTGAGCTACGCGTAACACAGATACATATACAAAATTAAGTCAAATAGCCCAGTCATTAATGTAGCAAAAATGCCCGGAGGGGGGGGGGGGGGGGGGGGGGGGGGGGGGGTGGTGGGCACTCGAATTATGTTTTGACGGGGGTGTGCCTCACGGAACGAGCACAAAATATAGGGTCTTTGGAGCTACAAAAACCCTGAAACGGGAGTTAAGGGGTCAAAGGAGCAGACTAAAACTACAAAATTCATTGACTTGGAAACCCTCAAATGGTGGTCCAACATGTCCAAGGAGCTGACTAGAAGAAGAATAATGGACTACCTAGCCAAGTCATTCCGGGGGTCTATGGAGCGGCAATTTTGAAAAATCGGGTATCTTGAGAGCGGCAATCGGGTGTGAAAACGGGGGTCTTGTAAGCGGCACATACCCGTCTTACATTATACATGAGTGCCCACCCCCCCCCCCCCCCCCCCCCCCGGCTCCCCGGGCAAAAATGCAGATTGTTATTTGCTAGCCCATTGACCTAAGCTTATAAACGGTTGAAACAATATCAGACAGTATTTTCGAATTAATCTTCATATCTCCAATGTCTGTGGCGTTGCGCTCTACATCCCGATCACGGGAAAACTGTTTGAAGTGTCAATCACGCAATATCGAAAAGACAAACGATTACTTTATGCAGGATCATAATTATGTGCACACGCATGGTGTCGCACTTGGCCACTTATTCGATACAGGCAATTGCGTTTTGCATAAATAGCATATTATTATTTTGAATTATTTTGGTTTTGATACTATCAGGTGTTAGGTGTTAGTTTCTCTGTTTTTGTTGTATGCTGCTTACTTGTCTGTAAGTATCAATGTTATAATAATGTATGTTATTATATGATGAATGAAATCAAATGAGTTGAATTCAATGCATACATTTCTCAATAAGAAAGAGAACTTTTGACAAAACAAACTGATTTCATAATTGTTATTGGTAAAAGGAAAACAAGACATGAAGGATGATACGACGTCATTTATACAAATTAGTATATTTCAATCATGCTTAATGGTAGAAAGAAATCTAAACGGCTTAGCAAAGATTTTATTTTTATTTCAAAAGCAGCCATAACAGGTGACTGGCTGGAATACTCCTCAGGGAGTGGAAACCGTGCAGTGCCTGTTCAGGAATGATTGCAGTGTGTAACCGTTGATCGGGGTAATAATATGAATATAATTCATTTTTCAGAATTTTGCAGCTTTGTAAATTATGTTTATATTGAATTGCATAACGCTAGTGAAAGTCAATATCCACGTAATTTTTTAAACTGACTTTATTAATGGCTAAATAGATTACATTAATTTGACTGTTTCGTTTTAATTCAGTACTTTAAAGGGGTAGTTTAGTTTTGGTAGAGAGGGCGCTGCTCATCACAATTTTGTTGTGACGTAATGAAAAAACCGAGTGTCGAATTTGAGAGAACATGCAATTTTAATGGCAGAATAAACTTTATTTGGTCAAAATCGACCCTGAAACGGCTGAAATATCAATAAATATATCTGATCTAATAATTATTTGGGGCCCAAATAATTAGATGTTTTTTTTCCAAAAATTAAAAAAAAGCTTGCACTTTTTCTGAAAATTTCAAAAGCGTTTTTTAAATAGTTGTTGATGATCTCTCTATTTAATCATTGTTTCAATAAAACATGCATAATTTTGAATGAAAAATGGTTGAAACTAATGCCTTTTTAGAAAGCGCCCTCTTGTGTTTTAATGGCTCTTTTTGAATGATAACGGACTTTTTACTTAGACTTAGTTGTTTGTAACTTTGTATACCTTTGGAGCATGGTGGAGTTATAACTATTAGTTGATTTTTTTTTTTTTTTTGGAACCACATCGGGTCTTATTTATTTCAAAATAATTTCACAAATCAGTATATAATCAGAAACAGAACAAGTATAACATATCATTCACAAATAACTAATAAATCTATTCCAATCATGGAGATCTACAAATAGGCGTTGTTTTTGTTTATTCTTTTCAATTTGGTATCGTTTTTCTATAATCAAACGAAAAGTATGAATAAAATCATTTTCTTTAATTCTTCTTCCATTTTCATAAGTAATTATTAATCTATGTATTGAAAGTAACGCATAATTTAATGACAAGTCAACCAAATTTGTTTTCTTAAAATCATATCCTATAATAGTAATTTTTGGATTTATAACAAAACTATTATCGTACAAATATTGTTTTAAAACATTTTCTAAATATCTCCAAAACGGAATTATGCTTATACAGTAAAAGAACATGTGAATCAATGAACCAAGTTGATAACAAAACGGACATTCATTACATTCCTTAATGTTCAATTTGTACAAATTATCTGGTGTGATCAAAATATTATACATGAAATTGAAATTAAATTGAATCAATGTATTATCTTTTATTTGCTTAAGTTTAAACCCCCATATATGATTCCAATCAACTAAATCATCCAAAATCATCAATTCTGTCCAATATTTAACGGCTCTGGAAACTTCAACTGTATTTGAACGTAATTGTTGGTAAATAACTCTTGATTTAATTATAGGAGATATATTTGTATTTTCAAAATTATAATTATTTCCATTCGCATTAACTGTGTCGGACACAAATGTTTTAAATGCATCTACATCATTATCTCGTAAATGTATTGACCATAAATTATTTATAACAAAACAACACTTTCCATATTCTTAAAACAGTCTACCGTCCAAATATTGTAATTTTTCTTTTAAAACTGACATTGGTATAATTCCATTTTTATCTAATATATCCCCTACAAATAATATACCCGACTTGATCCAATTATTAAAGATCAACATTTCACCATTATATCTTATGTGCGTATTCAACCACAACATTTCTTTACGTATTTCTTCACTACTATTCAAAGCAAGTATATCTTTAAATAACTATTAGTTTATAATGTTACTGTCCAGGTTTGGTTACTAAAGTTCAGCCTTACCAAAACTGTACTACCCCTTTAATATAATTGTGTTTTTACTTTGATTAGAGTTAAGATTGTATTCTTAATGTTATGGACAGTATGTTTTCCTCCGGTTTGAACGACATAATTCATATCCAACCACGATGCGTCTAAAAGGCTGTCTTTGGTCGGACTTTGAGGTAGCTTGCGACTGCATCCATGCTCTGGATCATGACCTTGTGAGCAACCAGCTTGGTAAATGGGGCGACAACCTCGGACATGGTGTCGGTAAGGATGTCGACGATGTTGCAGACAGCGAGGTCGGCTACTGTGAGCTACAAACAGACAGGAAATTGACCGCTATTAAATAAATATCTAGAAAAAAGTACTTCAGGCGTTATTTCTTGTTTGAAGCGCATAAGAAATTCTTGTCAAATTCAATTGCACTGGCTAAAACTGATCATGCGATGCTTGCATGATTGATATATCAATTATCATTGATTCAACCAATTTCTGCAAAATTTGAGAAGCTTATTTTCTTCTAAAATAAACGCTCACAAGAGAAAGGATCACATTCAGTTCAAAAGCCTCTTTTGGTTCTTTTTACGGATGTGTAGCTTTAATGAATATATTATATAATATTGGTCAAATTGTGTTTATGTACATATAAGCAATAAGATACAACTTACACCAGATCCGACGATGAAGCCAGATGAACTATTCTCAAGTTTCTTCTCGAGGAAGGAGAGGAACAAGGGTCCCTTGACTTCAAGATAGTTTTTTCTCGACTCTTCCTGTTGACAGAATAATATAAACCCCTCAACAAAAGTTCGGAAACTCAACTTTGATCGACTATATCACTCTTATTGTCAAATTGTATTTTTTTCTTTTAGTGTCATTGCAATGCATGATGATTTCCCTTTAAAATGGTACTATATTTGTCATTTATTTCAAATCAGGGAATACGCAGTGCGTTTCAGAATGGAGGACGGTCAGAAGTCAAATGTCGCAAAATGGGCCGAAAGTATTTAATTGTGAAATTTGACTCTTGTGTCGTATTTTTTAATGTTCAAGTTGTATCGAAGATTATAGCGTGTTCAAATTATTTAAACTTATCAAATTTGGTATCATTTTAAAGCCCATGTGTCTATCTTTTCAATACAATTATGTCCGTAACAATTTTATTAACAGGTTAAGTATGGTACAGCTGAATATGGGGAGGGCCGAAAGTGAAATGTTGCAAAATGCATTTCATTTTGTGAAATTGAAGGCGTTGCATGGAAAAATGACTATTGGAGGAGATGTTTTGGGGTTTTATTCAGGACTTCTCTCTTGGCAAACTTTCAGGCGATCCTGGCCTACTGTGCGTTTGCGCTTCGCTCACTAAAATTGAGCTAACTATTCAATAGTTAATTGTATTTCTGGATATTACAAATCCCAAAGCTTCCGGGGGCTTCGCCCCCTGGACCCCTAATAAGCTTTCAAATGTGGGTATCCCTTGACTGATTCTATTCAGGGTTCCATCAGGATGATTGCAATCGAAAGTATTTATCTATCAGGCTAAAATTCATCCATGTGTTCAGCAACTGTGACCGACGAATTTGAATTGTAATTGAGGACAAACGACTAAATTGAGTGGACCTTTAATTTGTAAAATTGATCGCCCATTGAGGAAGTTGAACTTGGCATTGAAATACATTGAGCTTCTCGGGACGATATTGAATTTCAAGAAATGTAATGACGAAAGTTTAAAAGATTGATGGAAAAACCATTGATCTTAAACCTTTTTCACGGGATCTTTCTCCTTGTACCACCATGGGCAGGCATTTTCAATGAGATCGTCAACTGTTTCCGTTATTTCATCGATATCTCTGGCTTCTGCATTATTACTGCCATACATCCCTAGGGAGAAATATAACAAAATTAGAATAGCGAAATTAATATAGCAAAATAATTATAACAAAACTAATAGAACAAAATAAAGGCATACAATTATAAACAAATTTGTGAGAGATTAGAATCAAAGAGGAGATTAAGTAACTAGAACTTTGTGCAGAAACTATCACTGTGTGAATTACTCTATTTTATCTTCGGTATTGCTCTTCTGGCTGCACCTGTAAAGTGTCTAACTCCACACAAATTTGAGCTTCCACATTTCTCTTCTACCATGTTGTTTGGCTTATGGTAAGAGAAGAATAAAACAGGGTTATTTTTTTTCAAATGCCCCTTTAGTATGACGATATCTATCATTGATAATCATTTAGCTCAAGAGCGTTAATGAACGGTCATAAACGGCATACAGTAAATTACCTCGTTGTAAAAGCTGACGCGAATTTTCGCTTTAACCAGGAAAGCAGTGGGGGTTTTTTTCAATGAAACTTGTCCACAACATTCGGACATATCTTACTATGATTTTGGTATAGGATTGAAGTCTCAAATGTCATTTTGGGCAATATCTGACACTTTACAGGTGCACCTTTCATACTTCCATATTATCTATTAAGGAATATACAAACATGAATAGAAATATGAATGAATATCAAAAGCTGGTGTTGAGGGAACTCCGCGTCGCGTTTGTTGCACCACAAATTGTCGTCCCTGTCGGCGACAATTTGTGTTGCTCTTGCCGTCCCCCATACAGGCGACAATTTGTGAAATCACCCAAAACCTCACACCACAAATTGTCGCCGCTTGCACAGAATGTCGTCAGTCGCTGTCTTCAAGCTACATATATATTATGATGATTATAATGATAACAATCAGTATTGGTGGACTCGAGGCCGGCCTCGGCGTCGTCACCAGTGGCATACCCAATATTTCTTCAAGGTGTGTGTGGGGGGGGGGGGGGGGTTATTTCGTCGAACAATATTTTCGAGGGGGGTGTCGTTGAAGATTTTTTCGAAGCAGAGACCGTCGAGATCCGTCATCAAATCTCGAGGCCGAGACCGAGACTACTCGGTTTTGGAGGCCGAGACCATAAAGGGACAGGTCCTCTTTTATAAAACGTCTGAACAGTTTCCAGTTGACGGATCGGGATGACTGTAACACACACAAACAAAATCACCTTTCGCGTGATAATTCCGACCTCATGGGGTTTTTTTATTGAAGTCTTTTGAGACCAAATTTGCGACGACCGGTATACCGTTCGAAGTCACGTGACCTTTTGTAAGTGAGCGTAAAAATCACAAAATGTTGTGATTTGTGTACAAATCCTATGGAAATTGATTATTTCCTCAAATACACTAAACCTTGATTATTTGTATTCTAATCACTGCAATTGTTTAAATTTTAGCTAAAATGGTTGGATTATGGTAAATGATTTATTCCATTGAAAAAAATAAATAAGTCTAAAAAACAAATAATACATAATTCCAAAAACAAAGAAATAGCCTGAAGACAATCTGGGCTGTCGCAATTCATAAGGTTCAAAATCGGTTAATTTAGGCAACAAGAATATTCATCGGAAAAGATATCGCTAGTGATATTCGTTTGTCTCGCAATGTGGTCAACAAGGAATATAAAAGATCACGACGTTTCGTGCGCCGCTGCCACACTTCGTCAGGTGTGATACCAAAAAAAATGTAAGCAAGGGAATATATATGTTTATATATATATTCATGTTTAGTGATTAATTAGTGATTTACAGACAAAAAGGAGATTTTAGCTTAAATTTGCATAATTAATTGAAAATGTATTATTTAAAAACAAATAACAATATGTGTTTTGTTGGTGCGCAGGTGTATCCGTATGTCAAAAATGGTCATTTAATCCCAAATGTATGTTCTCATGGATTTGAACATGATCGTAGTTGTGGCGACAGTTTGTGGCGCCAGCTACCAGCACAAATTGTCGCAATCACCTCCACAAATTGTCGCCGACGACAATTTGTGCAGAAGGCGACAGTTTGTGGTGTCAACATTCTGCAAAAATTGTCCCCGACGACAATTTGTGCAGGGACGACAATTTGTGGTGCAACAGCGTTTTATCCTGTCATGAAACAAAATATCGTTAGTATCTCATTATGTAAATGTACGTACCGAATTCTCTGGCCACAAAACGCATGATGGCTCTGCTTTGTACCAGGACACGACCGTCCACCTCCAACGTGGGAATGTGACCTAACGGCAGAACTGTAAAAGATAACAATCATGTCCCCATCATCAAGCTTTAGCACTATTAGTAGCATCGTAAATGCGTATACTATAGTGTTTCTGTGTGTTATTTGTTGGGTAGTGAATTGGCCTATTACTATTAGGTTTGTTTTATTTTTACTCGCTTAACATGCTTAAAGGGGCCCTGCAAACCAAATGAATATTGACTTCTGTTCATCTGTATTAGTGTACGCATTCAATATTTGTAAACGGTTTGACCTAAATATGTTTTGTATATATATTTGTAAACATTTTATCATTTATTTGTCTTCATGTTGCTAAGCCCCACCTCCTAAAAAACCCTCCAGAGTAAATTATATTGTTGACCTGTTGTGACATCATCTGTCAATCACTGGTCAGCTACCATGAGATTAACAAAAGATGAAAGTACAAAAAGAACATCCACACAAAAGCATGCCCTGCATACCTCCATGCAATAGCTAAAACAGTGCTTTTCTTCTGACATAGTAACAGCTATTGAAATTGAAGTTACGTGAGTTGGTATTCTATTCAACTGTGTGATGCTATTGTGATTAGGCACTCAGCTTGGGTGAAGGTAACTTCTTTGTAACTGAGTAGTGAATGGCTGATGATGTCGGAACAGGTCAACAATAGAATTCTACTCTGGAGAGGTTTTCAGAAGTGGGGGCTTCACAATATGGAGAAAAATAATTACTAAAATGTTTTAAAATAAACAAAATATGTTTGGGTCAAATGGTTTACAAATAGTTGATGTGTACACTAATAGAGATGAACAGAAGATAACATGCGTTTAGTTTGCCTGGCCACTTTAATGATTTAATGCAATCATATTCAATAGAAAATTCAAATCAATTACATTCAATTCAATAATTTAGTAACAAGAACATAACGAAGTTAAAATACCTTTCTATTTGCAAGGAAAACGAAGCTGGAAGCTCTCACAGCTTTATGACCATCTAATCAAGTTTATATATTTTTGCATGTATTCAAGTGAAAGTATAGTTAATGGGGACCACCAGGCAAAGAACAACACATTATTATATGTTTTGGTACCGTTTTGTGATATCAAATAGATACCCAACATTGTGCAAAGGGTTGTGTAATTCATAAACAAATCAACTAATTTCCACCACTTACGGAACCACTGCTATATCTCCTGGTTCCATACGGGCCAACCATTTGCGAGTGCGACAATGCTATTCACGCGTACGTTTGTAGACAATTATTCCCGGGCGATTCGTTCGCTCTGCATATATCGCAATTTTTTTTTTTCTGGAAACATATTTGTGTGAACTTGTTGATGGAATGGAATACTAAAGATGTTACCTTTCTTTAATAAGAAATTTTGTTTTGGGTGGTGGTACCCTTTAAACAATTATTTTGGTGAGATAGTGGAAAACTAAGTGTCGAAATAGCAAAAGCACATAATAATATCGCTTAAAAATTACACAGTATCTTCATCCCTCGTGTAATGTGTCTCACAAATGTATATAAACCAATCGCAATAGACATGATAGAGAGTTACTGCACTCATGCACTTAGTCCTAGCGTTAATAGTCCGGATGGTAGTTGTCCGGGAATTGTCCTTCGATTAAATGCGCGGTTGATTTTCCTGATGGTAAGTGTCCTGGAGAAATGGTCTTCGAGGTAATTGTGCTGGGTGTAATTATCTTTTAGGTAATTGCCTAGTGGAAATAATATCCTAGAGGGCTATTGTCCGGGAGGAGTATTATAGTCATGGGCGTAAAATGTGGTTATTACTGTTCTGGTGTTACTGTGGTAACTGTGCATGGTAACTGTTCTGGTTTTTACAAAACCCAGTAAAGATATATCATATTTACCGCCGTTTTCTTTCAACTTCGCTAACTCCTCTCTATTCACCATGCTCAAGCGAACATCTTCGAATGGAATGCCTTTGACATGAAACATCAACCGAACGACTTCGGGCCTGAATCGGAGGTCGAAATATGTCAGCTTGTACGACGGCATGATGAATGCTTTCAGACAACGAAGAATACAACCCACAACCTTTATATAGATAATTGGCCTAGGTCCGGGATGTGGATGAAGGCTTGGTCTAAATATTATACGCATGTACTACATGCACGGTATTATACTTTAGTCTAGTATATCGATTCAACTGTAGGTTGATGCACGTCTTTTTTACTTCCTCTTTTACTTCCCGTATATTATGCTTGGTACACGTCATAATAGAGCACCTTTGTGTAGTACTGTAATGCAAGATTTCTCAACCTCAGTATTTTTAATGCCCATATTCAAACGGGAATAAGCATGTTCCTTTCAAAACTGAGTTAATAAGTTAATAAATTCGTGTACTTTGTACCAGGGGCGTAGACAACGGGGCGATGAGGGGTATGACGCTAAACGATTTCAGTCTAGAGTTCAGATTATTATTTTCAATTTGAATACATAATTCAGGCTTTTATTACTCCGTAAGAATACAATTATTGTGTCAGTTTTCAATTGAGGTTAGTACCAATTCATGATAACCATGTACCGTGAAAACATTGGCAGATTGGGGAGTATTTCTTTACTACACAAGTATTCTTTGTCAAGAGCATCCAACTCTAAAAAGGGAAATAACACATTTCTATGATGAGAATATATCTTTAGTTGCGCTCCAACCAAACGTTACCGTACCTTTGAATTAAATTTTCGTTACTAAATCAGCGTAATGGTATTGCATATTATACCGCTACATATCAAGAATATGGAGTCCGCTATGCGATTCAATATGATAATACAACTCTATGATGTATTATTGTTATTAGAAATGAAACTAACCTTCTAAACATGGGTATGAGTATCTCATGATTATCACATCTTTGGCTAAGTACATGATTAAACTACTCTTGCATTTAATCAACATGTAACTCATAAAATGTCCACTATGATAAACACACTATTTATATTATTTTGAATACAAATTGTATTAGCATCTAGAATATCAAACCCGAGAAGAAATACCAAAACCATTTTTCTAGGACTATCAACAGTCCTTTCTAGGACTACCAACAGTTCTTTTTAGAACTCTCCTAGAAAGAATACCAACAGTCCTTTTCAGGACTACACCAACAGTCCTTTCTAGGACTACCATGGTCCTTTTTTCAGGACTCACCAATCCACCCATCTCACATGGTGCAACCGTAAACCACACGTATTAAAACCATTTTTGTTTGTGACAACAAAATTAGAAACATTACCAGGAACAACTTGAAAATATAGGAATTATAGCAAATATATTATAGAAAATGTAGGCATACACTTCATCTAAAGATAATTTGATTAAGGTATCTACAAAATAACTGAATGACTATTCTTTAACGAATGTCTAGGTATTGTTGCTTAAACAAGATCAGTATACTTGGTTAATCCACACGACACGTATGTATATAAAGTATTACAATGTATAAGCAAATCTCTTCATGTCTAATTTGAATGTTATTACTAATCTAATAAAGGGCTGGTATGTGAGTAGAAGTGGGAACACTACTTCGTTTTCATCAAATCGGTACTGCAACCGCTAAATGCCTAATAAAATAAAGGCAAATAATTGAATCTACAATAATAATCATTTTTACGCACCCTTACTATACAAAGCATAAATATGTATTATATAATTCACGATTGTATCGATAAAAGATAAATACTTAACAATAGTGGCGAACACTTTTATAGATGTATTTATCTTTTCCATCAAGTAATATATTTTATCACTATCATGATCGCAATCACTAATATGATAAATGTATACTTAATTTGTAATCACATATGTGTTTATGTGTCATATGGTGATGTCGGAACTGTGTATAACGCTAAATATAAATACAATATTTGTGTGTGTGTTGTGGTGCATATTTAAGGGTTTGTCAATTATTTGTTTTATTCGTCAAAATATATTTATAATTTCTGGTCGATCAAATCATAACACGCTTTCCCAGATACAGTCAATGTTAAGCCCGAATAATTACTATCTAGGTAAGCACCAGATTGCACAAGTCCAAAAATGCAAAAGCTCCCTACCATGGGATGGGGGACACCCCCTCCCACCCCCTCCCCCCGCTCAGTCACTTCGCTCCCTCGGGCTTGGTTGCTTCGCTCCTTGCAATGTCTCGCCCTCACATTCGGCTCAAAGTTGCCAGCACTGTGAGTGTGGTGGGGCATGAGCTCCTACACACACAAATCGTGTCCCCCCATAGGTTTTGCCCCCCCCCCCCCCCCCCCCCAATCCAAAACTGCTTCCTCCCCACTGAGAGGACTATCAAGCAATTTCCTTGGTCTTGAACAAATTTGGCAGGCGGTCTCGGGCGCGAACAAATTGGTATTGGTCCGGTGAACGGCAAATCATCCCCCCTCCCCCCCCCCCCCCCCCCCAGGTGTAAGAACCTGTCTACGCCACTGCTTTGTACCTTCCAGCGAGCACCCGGGCACAATTCAGAGAGCGATAAGTGTAAACGTTGAACAAACAACGGCGGAGGCGGGAGGCGGGGTGCTAGGGGGCTGCAGCCCCCCCCCCCCCCCCCCCCCCACCCCCTTGAAGTTTTGGAAACGGCATATATTTTATTCGGGCAAAACGCACCTAAAATTCTGGCACATCATGTCATCTTCGGGCAAAATCATGTCATATTCGTGCAAAATCGTGTTGTTTTGGACTAATTAAACCATGAACACATATCATTTTTGTCGAGAATCAAAAAGCCAAGAGGACTTTGTTTTTTCTTTGTCATTTTTTTTTCTTCCGCTTGTCAGGTGAAAACTTCGAAATTCTGGCCGCAAAAGACCTAGCCCCCCCCCCCCCCCCCCCCCCCCATAAGAACGTGCCCCTACGCACATGATGCATGGGATTGTATACGATTTGCATATTTAAGGTACACTTGAGTATTGGTACTTCCCGAAATTCCCCCTTGACACTAAAATAGGTTGGTTCAGAGTCACCCATTGCTTTCTGGGGAGGTTGAAGCCTTTCATTTGAAAGTTCATTGAATAAAACATGTGAAATGGGAATCATTCCCTTTCGAATGTTCTTATTAGGGGGGACAATTTTACATTAATAATGTAAAATTGTCCCCCTCACTTTTTTTTCATGAGTGTATATACATCATGTATGTTTGATTCCATAGATTTCATAGATTGCACTCTGACATACATGTATGTGAAATTTCTGTCTCAGATATGCACCAAATCGCACAATTTCAAGCCCAAAAGTACAAAAGCTCCCTTTATACACTGGGAGGAGGACACCCCCTCCCACACTCTCCCCCGCTCGGTCGCTACGCTCCCTCGCCGATGTCCCCCCCCCCCCCCCCCACACTTTTGAAAAGCTGTTGACGCCCTTGCGTATATACATCTCTATTATGCATCGAATACTTAAAGGACAATGTCTGGTTGAAATCGGACAACTTGTTGCATGCAGTATAAGACCCGAAATTATGATGAACTGTCTCTGAAAAGTTGAGCACAATCGGTCAAGAAAATTAAAAAACTATTACGTTACCAAAAATTACGCAAAACAAATTTGTTTCCAAGAACATGTACAGAGTTAATGACCAAATGTTTATTTGTGCAAGACATTTTATGGACTGAAGCAATACAAAAGGAAAATTGTATTAATTCATTAAATATAATTCTAGTTGGAATTTTAAGTTGAAAAATTTGGGGTAGGCCTATGCTTCTTAGTTTGGGAACTCAATATTCATCTGTCAAACAAATTTGGTCACTTCTCACCTAGAAT